>JANHZU010002586.1:148156-160409 GCA_032468055.1 Acrochordus granulatus | reverse complement strand
TCTGGCAGAGCTCTCATCTTCATTAGAGCACACAAGCCCCCCAACCACAGCAAGGTGGTGCCTCACTGGGGGGAACTAATGCTCATAGTGTTAGGTTAAAGGACCTAAAAGAACAGCCAGGTGAGTTGCATGGATCTCATCCAACTTTCATCTCTCAAGTGATGTTAACCAAGAACTTATCCCAGTATGATTTGCCCCAGTGAATGAAGATATCAGAATATGATCCAGATATGTTGGTGCCTTAGGGACAGAATTAATCCCTCAATGTTGGCCTTAACTGACAATGGGAATGTCACTGCTAATCATCTGGGGTGTAAGATAAGAAACTACTTTCCTTCAGTGACAGGTATGGGAAGCCAGCATGGGAAGATTTATGAAAGATGAGTTGCTCTATAAAATCAATATCCAGGCATGAACATGGAATGTGAATGAATTATCCATCCACTTGCAGTGCTAATTGGTAGGCAAGATAGGCAAGAGACATATCAGTTTGATCAGATCTTGAACTGGTTGCCCAAAACTGGATGTGTCTCCTCATTTTCTTCTGGCTGCTTTGCACAGCATAGGTCAGAGAGTTCTGCTATGTTGGCTGAGCAAAGGAAACTATCCCAAGTTGAGTCTAATACATTTGAGCTTGTCAGGGAGAATCCTGCACCAGACTTAGGGTGGTGCTGCTGCTGCTAAGAAAGGAACATCCAAGGAATGGCTCAATCCCCTAGTTTTCTGTCTTTCATCTTGCCACTTCTGTAACCAGGAGCACTTAGCACTTGATGCAGTTATTAGTGCAAGCAACCATCCTTTCTGGTAAACATGAATACTTGCTCAGAATCTAGGGCTTTTACTGTTGCACAACTCCAATGTGTAATTAATTTACTAAGCCCAACTTTTCCAGCAGTGCACCCAACGATTTTTCTAACAAAAGAACCAAAGGAAGATTCTGGCTCAAGGTGTCTTTCTTTTCACTGAAGAAGTTTGTCGTGAAATGCAGAAACTTCATGAGACATCAATTTCACTACCCGGCCAAGTAATTTGACTTGATGTATGTTACCATTTTCTGCTCAAGCAGTTGCTAGCAGAACAGGTCCTTGAAGACCCATCTGCTGGGAATAATCAGGGGTCAGGATAGGTACACCTCAATCTGGCTGTAGTTTATTTAACTTGATTGCTAACTTCTTAGGCTGTTTCCTTTAGCCCCCTTGCTACACTAGCCATTTCTGACCTTTCATTTCCTTTCATCACTTTCAAGGAAGAAATTTCAGTTGTCTCTCATAGTACATAATTTCCTCAATTAATTTCCTATGTTCTTTTGTACTTTGTACAAAATGTACATTGTACATTTTGTACATCTGTAGATGTGCCCTTAATGAATTAATCATGCACATATGCTGTGCAAAACATGAACCTGGTGAATGAACTGGAGGATTCCAAACAAGATTTTTTCAACACTTTCCCCCAATGCAGTGTATTTCCTGAGAATGCATGTCTATTTCAAGTAGAAAAATAATCTTTGTTGCTTTGGGTAATATGGAGTTGTTTTGAGGATTTTTATTCTGCATTATCTTGCTAGGATAATAAAGGGAAAATGGGAAGAGAAAGGCTTTGTATATTTTTGGACTTAGTCTCACACAGGATTTTGTTTTCTATTAATACTAGCTTAGAATAGTTTTCTTATTATTCCAATATTCTGAAAGATTAACATGCATTAATTTGCCATAATCTGATCTGATCTCATACTGTATACTATATCTGACTTGGAAGTAAAGTTTGATTCCACTAATTGCTTTCATTATATTGATTGCAAGAGATTATATTTAGCTAAAGAAGTGCACCATTAATTTCAGTCAGAAAATTACTTTGATTCTACAGTAGTTAATGGTCACAATCTGAATAAAAATAAATTGCTTAAGCACTTCAATGTGTATGTTAATCTTGTTAAATGTTGTAACAACTTGTTTAACACTTGTAAACAATTTCTACTATTATTCAGATTTTTTTTCAGATTAGTTTGCATATTGACCTCACTTATAATATCCACATAAAAACAACAATGTAGAAATCTGTCTTCAGTCAATATTAAGGCCTATTTATTAATCAGAAAATATTTATCTTCAACTCAATTATTTTAATTGTCTGGTCTACAAATAATAATTACATTATTTGATAGACTTAAGAAATGTTGGAATGTGTGTCAGAGAATTTTTAAAAATATTCATTTTGTTCCTTATATATAAAATATTATATTTCAGTATTTTAATGTCAGTAATAAAATTGCTTATCATTCAATGTAGAATTTTGATTCCAATAATAAAAAAAATCTAAAATAACTAAATACTATTTCACACCATTTATTAACTGAGATAGCCATTTTCCAAGCATGTCAACAGTAAGTTGTCAAACCATGATGAAGATTTTTGTTAAAAAGACACAGGAATATATTATGCTACTTTTTGAATTGCTTTAAGCAAAATACATCATATTTTAAACTGCATTTTAAAAATTTTACATCACAGGATAATCATTTAATGTGATATTAATTTTGTAATGTTCTTATCTTAGCAAGAATTAGCTAAATTTAGATACCTTTAGGTAAATGATTAAAAGCATAGACCTCAGGAATATCTCCTAGAAGAGGCATAGGTTTGTTTCACATAAAAAACTGAGAATTGCCTTGAAATTTTGCTTAAAGTGGAATGTCAAAAGGGATATCAAGAGGTCTGTTTTTGTATATACATAAATGCCTACATAATAAAGGTGTTTATATATCATCTTATTTTTACATACTTGGCAGAATAGAGTGCAGCACAATTAAAAATAAATTACTAAAAACAAATTATAATGGAAGTCCAGTCCCACCATTGTTACAGAAAACTCATCACTTGAGAATCATTTGTATTTTCTTATGGACTGGTTGTTTACAAGCTATCAAACATTTTCTAGAATCCTAAGCTCAGCAAAGAGCAATATTGCCTATTACCTATGGATCAGAATCACAGATAGTTAGTAGTATATGAACCACACTGGGATTGTGATGACCCATCTCTTCTTATTTAATGGATTCTATCAGATGCGTTCGACTGATAGTCTCCCAACATGCACAGTTAGAAGGACACTTCTGCTTCTGGAGGGACTTTTTTTTAAGGCAGGCAGGTGCTCTTCCCTTGTGTCAGTGATTTTATGTCTAAATCCATGTACATATAAGTCTCTACCCTTGTCAGGCCAATTTTTTTGCAGTATCTAACCATCTGTGAAAGTATCATCAGTCGCTAGCTCTGCAGATTACTATCTTCAGAATGGTCTGGTACTCAGTTTTACTGAAGTCAGCATCAAAAATCTTGGAATCATTTTTAAAACTTAGGTTAATCTACAACAGCATCATGTCAGGCTCACATACATAGTATACAACATTCTCAAAATGTTTTTCAAACAATTTTTCCTTCTCTAATAGTCCCACTGAGAGCCAGTTAAGGCACCAGTCTAGAAACCAGGAGACAGAGAGTTCTAGTCCCACCTTGATCATAAAGCCAGCTGGGTGACCTTGAGCCAGTCACCCTTTTCAACTCTAGCATAAAGAAGAGGGCAAACCACTTCTGAAATCTTGCCAAGAAAACTTCAAAGACTTGTTCAGGCAGTCAGCAGGAGTCAAGGCTGACTTGAAGGCACCAAGAAAAAAAAAAGACTCCCACCAGTAAGCTTTATCATGGCTTTTTTGGTTATCTCAAATGTATTGTGTTATTTCTAGTGAGATTTAGCCCTTTCATCATTTTTACCAGAAATAATGGGTTTGAAATAATAATTTTGCCTTATTTTTCCTAATTCTTCTTCTTTAACCTCACGTAACATGGAAGAAATTCTCAAGCAGAAAATCCATAGTGATTTTCTGAGCTAACACAGTTGTGCATCTCTCATTAATTATATTTTTTATTCTATATTGCTACACACCTAAAAGTGTATGTGTGAGTATATGGTAGATTTTACAGAAGGCTTAATTGCACAAAACAATTTAAATCCCTGCACTGCTTCATGTTAGGAAATAGCTAAGCTTGATGCTGTAAAAACTAAACAGACTGATGAGTTTAATGGCTCTGATAATTCAGGCATGCATATGCTCAATGTTTCTTCCCAAGTTGTTCTTCCTATTAATTATGAAGTTTAACATCAGCTAGCCTTCAATTAGTCAGTGTCCTTCAAGAAAATAATTTAATGGTGTCATCCTTTGCATGTCTAATGGACTTTAAGTCCAGTTAGTTCAAATGGATTTAGCCTCTTTAAACTGAATGTCAGTTGAATCCAAAGAAATATGGGGAGAACTTTCCAGAGCATTTATATACCTGCCAAGTGACAGTATTCTACTGATTCCTCAGGAGATAATATTTTAAAGTTTTTAGCCAGGCATTATTGCAACTAATGTCATGGACCTCAAATTCATCTTGTAAAATCTTTAAAATTAATGATAATGGTCTATTTAGGAGAGCAAGGTTTAATTGAAATCTACACAAGTATAAATTCTAATGTTATACTTCAGTTCTTGGAACATCTAGTTAAATGCTTCAGGGTATACTGATAAATGCACCTGCAGTCTTTTCCTGCTGCACTGATTTTTTAACTTTTAATAATGTTGCATTGATAATATCCCCTACTTTGAAACCAAGTACAGTGTGGATTTGCATGTCATTGAGAAAGTTTCTGCCTTCTGAAAAGAATGAAAATAGAAAAACCAACTCTTCTCATAGAACTATACAAGTAATCAATGTCATAAAAGCTTCACACATGTCTAAGATTTCAAATTCAAAAGTGAAAGAAAGAAATGTTGACTGTCTTTTTAGCAAAACATAATTAGCAAAGAATTTTATGTAATTATCTTGGATTTTATGTATTTTTAATCATGTCAGTTTGTTAATTAAACTAGTGAAAAGCATTTCATTATATATAATTCAGCAAAAGGAACAATATAGTCCTTTTGGAAAACAGTTTTGAAACCATATATGATTAATGAGCATTTTTAAAGAGTTTGAAGAATAAACATACTTTTTAATAATCAAAAATCATACACACACATAAACATATATAAATACACACGCACGACAGAAGCATTACAATTAAGTATTGCAACTCAGGTTCCTTACAAAGGCCTTTTATGTTTTTAAAATAATAAGTTATTGAATTATTACAACCCCCACGAGGGCTTAGGAAAGAGTTCAGCATGAACTGCATACTAATAATCATAATTCTTCTAAGGAAAGCATTTCTTACAAGCCCAGTGTAGGAAATTGTTGTCGTGGCATCATCCTGCAGTTGCCAAACTCATTGTATAGAGGAGATTGTATCACTTATCATGTCATCCTATAGCAGCATTGAAGAGCACCTACCCATGACCCTTCCTGCTGATTACTAATGTGCTCTCCATTGCCCTGGACTCTGACTTCCTATTTCTGCTAAGATATGTAGACAAAAAATATTGAAGACAAGCTCATGTAATTTGATCCCCTTCAAGAATGTTGTCCAGAAGTTCTTTCCTACTGATACTGCAAAGACTTCTCTTCTAAATAGATGTTTGTGGATAAAGCAGTGCACAATGTCAGGGCGCCCAGCAATCTTCAAGTACTGAAGCACCAACTGTAGAGAATAAGGCTGAATGATGTAATGATAACAGCAGATTGTCTATAAACATCTTTAAAATAATGCAATTTCTTTTGAGGGCACCATGTTCTTTGACTAATTAATGGGATGTAAGCTATGTAAACTATAAACAGTTAAGAACCACTAGATTATGACATTTTTACAGTATTTATTGATGTTTATTCGTTAGATTCATTTGGGCATATGGTGGCGCAAGTGGTTAAAATGCTGGCTTGTCAACCAGAAGGTTGGCAGCTCAAGTTTGAGATCCAAGAGCCACTGTGTAACAGAGTGAGCTCACTTGTTTACCTAGTTCCTGCCAATTTAGTATTTCAGAAGCATGTGAAAATGTAAGTAGATAAATTGGTACCACCTTTGTGGGAAAGGTAACAGCGTTGGTGCATCTTAGTGTACAATCATGACAGCCATATGATCAGGGAAGCTTCTTCAGATACACTAGGAAATGGAGATGAACACCACCCCTAGAGTCGGCCATGACTGGCAGGGGAAATCTTTCTTCTTTAGATTTATATCTTCCGACACTTGTATTAATATAGGTAGCACTCTCTCCTCCAATGTTTTCCACGTAAAAATAAACCTGTAAGATAAACTGAACGAGAGAGTTATTCTCCAAGAATTATCTAGTGGCCTTCCATAGCAAAAATTGGAATTGAACCTAGGCATCAGTGAAGTGTTCCATATTGTCTTGAATAAAAAATACAATTTTAGAAGTATAAATGTGTAGATGTTGCCCTTTAATCTTAAACTACTGTTAGTTATTGGTGTCATGTTGAAATAAAAAGGGATTTGAGACTGATATTAATTTTAATTTATAATGCATATAGATATGTAAGTTATACTTGAACGTAAAATTGTTATCATTATTTGTACAAATTAATTATTGCTTATACTTATCTAAGTTACAAAGAAGATTTGTAAATCTCATACAGAGTTATACAGAGCAGTCCTAAGAGACTATCAAACACTTCAAACACTTTAAAAGCATATGTATATGTGTACACACCTATTAGATCAATATATCAATAAGTGGAATTCAGATCACCCCTCCCACATCTCCTATGCTGTACCACATCAGTATCTTAACAGTTTTGCATTATATAATTGCAAATACAGAAGAAATGCAACAGAAGAGGAAAGTCTATTTTAAGTGAACACAATGAACGTTAAGAGGAAAGAGTAAATACAAACATATTTGTTCAAAAAAGGATGGATCATTCTGAGTTACGGCCAGACTCATTCAACTCTGGATTTGACTTGAAATAATGTTCATTCTACTTATGCCACTTCCATTCTAATTTTATAGATCCTCTGTTTTGCAGAGGAGGAAAAATAAGCAGTAACTCAGAACTCAGTAGCCATAGTGTTTTGCATCCAGAAAAAAATAGTCAATTTCCTTTGAAATACATGTAATTTCAGATTCACATACTTTATTGCCCAAGCATAATTAGACACACAAGGAATATTACTCTGGTATAGCAGCTCTCAATATACTTGCAAGACAACAGTAAATAAAATAATAACATAAATAAAGTTAGGTATTCAACAGTAAAGTGTGCATCCAAAGTATGTAGGCAGTAGAAATGAATATTATAAAGTGTAGAAATAGAACCACAGTATATTGATAAGTATTAATTAGACAGAAATTCTTGATTATTTAGAATTCTTTCTTCTTTGTGTCCTGTCATACAACATGAATCAGGTATTCAGTTGAGTGATAGCATGGGGGATAAAACTGTCCCTGTGTCTGGTTGTTTTAGTATGCAATACTAAATTATAAATATACCACTGTCCATAGGGAAGAGGTTCAAACCAGTTTTGTCCAGGATGAGAGGGGTCTGTAGATATCTTTTCCACCCTTCTGTTGACAGGTCTTCCATGGAGTGCAGGCTAGCTGCAATTATTCTTCTTGCAGTCCTGACTGTTTGTCAGAGTCTGTACCTGTCCTGCATGGTTGCTGCACCAAACCAAACAGTAATAGATATACAAAGCATATACTCTATGATTCCTCTGTAGAACTGTATCAGGAACTTTTGAGGCAGATTGAACTTCTTGAGCTGATGTAGGAAGAGCATCTTCTGTTGTGCCTTTTTAATAAAGGTGCTAATATTAGCCATCCATTTCAAGTCTTGGGAGATTATAGAGCCCAGAAACTTCATGGATTGTACTGCTGATACCGTGTTGCTGAGTATGTAAGAGGGGGTAAAATAAGAGGTCTTTTCCTGAAATCCACTGTCATCTTCACAGTTTTGAGTGTATTCAGCTCTAAGCTGTTTCAACTGGGCCAGCTGTTCTACTTCCCATCTGCACACAGATTGATCACCATCTCTAATGAGACCAAAGATTGTTGTGTCATCTGCAAACTTCAGAATTTTGACAGAAGGGTCTCCAGAGGTACGGTCTTTGGTATAGAGGGGAAAAAAAGTAGTGGAGAGAGCACACATACTTGAGGAGTGCCAGTACCAATTGTCCAAATGCTGTCAGTACTGGACAATCAGTCTGGCATGATTAAATTTTATTATTGATTTTAGTGGGACTGAAATGTAATTAGCTCGGTTTGGACTTTACAAAAATCTATTGTATCAGGTCAGAGATCTCAAACTACACATAGCTATCTGAATTTCTTTAAGCATGTTCCTGTTTCCCCCAATTCCATGAAGCTGTTTTAATAAATAAGACAGATACTTACTTTGTGTTCTTGCATGTTCTGAAACACCTTTCTGTAAAATAAAAAACAATTAAAAATCTGAAGCACTGCTTGTTCCTCAATTCAGATATCTGAATTAATGGAATTTGTGCCAAATATCCTTAGTTACTCACAAAACAGCTCATAAACTATAACTCAGGTTTTATTATCACATAATTTGTGTATGGTAAACAAGTATATATAGTAACATACTTTCATCAACTTAGGTTTAGTTTTGCATATTAAGCTGGCTTGATGTTAGATAGATGATTATAGTCTGTGCATGACTTGAAGAACAAAGTTTGTGAAGGTGGCTAGATATATACCAGCTATTGTAGTAATATTCTTAAGAGGTAGGGTTTAAAACAGATTTAATAATTCCATTTCTTCAAGGGGATATTACTGGAAATTTAAAAGGTGGAATTATTGTGAACAGCTTGATTCTTTTTAAGAAATTCATGTGAGGTTTTTTTTTAAATAAACAATTGGAGAACTTCTTACCAGCTGAGGAGAAAAAAGCTCTAATTTGAGTCATATATATACTCACAATTATGACTATGTTTTCACACTACATTGTTTTCCATGTAGAGCTACCTTTGAAAACAATTTGATGATTTCAACCACTTTAATATCTGTGATCTTATTATCCAAGTTTGATCATTGGTACTGGCTATTCTTTCCCAAATTCAGTTTATAAAATATTACTGATTTTTAAAACTTGTTCTCTACAAAAATCTGGAATTAATCAGGTGATGACTCTGGCTCTGTCAATTGGATAATAAAACCTATATTTTGAAGGAAATGGTGCATCATGATTCTTTGCGTGTCTACTCATACATGTCTACACTGGAATGCAGCCTTATTTCATCAGAGCAACATTAGCAAAGGGATTTCTACTGATGAAAAAGAATGAAAATATCTCACTTAAAAAAAGGTGTTCTATTCTGTAATATTGTCCTAACATTAGCTTTGAGCTGGCCTAGTAAGACCATTTGTTTTTATAACATTTAATTGCTTGCATCAGTAAAATTAATACAACCAGATTATGAATAGAAAATAAAACATTTTGGAAATCCCCAAGTGAGAATATATGTTATTTATATGGATACCCATTCATAGAGCAACTTTTCAAACCATAGCCATTTCATAAGGCATGGTATAATTTGTTTATTTAGATTTCTTTATCCTGCCTTTATTATTTTTATAAATAACTCAAGGCTTGAACATACCTTATATTCCTCCCTCGTCTTATTTTCCCCACAACAACAATCCTGTGAGGTAAGCTGGGATGAGAGAGAGTGACTGGCTCAAAGCCACCCAGCTAGTTTTCATGACTAAGATAGAAGTAGAACTCAAATATTACTGTTATTAAATAGTTCAATTAAATTATTTATTGAGCTCTTATCTGTGTAGGTTTGGATGTGCGCATATGTTGGGTCAGAGTCTACAGCCAGAGTTTCTCAAGCAGAAATGTTTATTATGTTAATAACCAACAGATGCCCAGCTTCATGGTCAAGAAATGCAAACCATGGGAAGAACAGGAGAAAAAAATACAAGATTTAAACTACAATGAGCATAAAAAGGATGTTGCATCTTCATATTGAAGTTCTTTCTAGTATGCAGTAAACTTTCTTACTTAATCATGCTATGTCATGTATCTGAAAGCTTTAAACTGATAAAACTTAAAGCCGAGTCAAGCTATGTGGAGTCAGAATTTGGGATATTAATTTGCCCCTCCCCCATGTAATGGCTTACTGATTAGGTGTTTTTGGTTTTTGGTTTTTATTTAATTTTGGAAACTAAGGATAATGTTGCTTTTGTCTCCCCCTTTTTTCCCCTAACACCACAGGAGTCATAAGAACAGCTCTGCATAACATGGATAGGGAAGCCAGAGAACATTATTCAGTTGTCATTCAAGCCAAAGATATGGCTGGACAAGTTGGAGGGCTATCAGGATCAACCACAGTGAATATCACACTCACCGATGTCAACGACAATCCTCCCAGGTTTCCTCAGAGTATGTAAAGGTTTGATCTGATTTATTTCTTCCCAAAAAAAACTGCTGTTACAATTTCAGGGATATTCTGTTAAAATGATCTGTGAATAATAATCAGGATATTTGACAGTGACATACCATATTCACAAAGAAGTAGTATTTGCAATGTTGTCCTTATCTTCATCTATACTTAGTAAAGCCTTCTACTCTATTTGTTCCTATTTTCACAGAGGCAGATATATAAGTACAAGAGTCCTCAGTTAATCACCATTCATTCAGTGATCAAAATTCTAATACCACAGAATTAGTGGTATTTATAACTGGTCCTTGAGGTTCTAGCCATCCCAGCAGCTCCGTGGTCATGGGATTACAATCTAGGTGCTTGTTAACTGGCTCAGACTTACCATGGTTTCAGGATCCTGTGGTCACATGATCATCATTTGTGACTGTCCCTGCTAGTTTCCCACAAACAAAGCTAATAGCTGGCAGGGAAGATCAAATTGTTCCTTTAAGTTGTTCATGTTCCTTGCTGCTTTATCTCTCAAGGTGCCCAGCTAATGAATATGAGATCATGGAGATCTCATACTTCATACTTTGCTCCTGCTATTAGCAACCCCACTAAAACTCAGTAGCACACACCTGCACAAGCAGCTGCATTCATGCTAATCTGTGGCAGCCACACAACTCCTGGCCACATTTGTGCCATACCACAGCAGCTATATGCGTACTATCCTGCACTCTGTAGTACTCCCCATCCAAGTATACTTGCACCATTACAGTCACTGTGCACCCATCTACACTCTGCAGTATCTATACCCACCCAGCTGCACTCAAAACATGCCTCAGCAGCCACCCTTGGCCTGGCCACATTGTGTAACTCTCACCTGTCTTCCAGTCTGTTTGTGAGCCTCCCAGAACTTGCAGCTTATTTCCTGCTTCCCCCTTGACTTTGCTTGTTGGAAGTTATATGAAGTTCTCACTTAATGACCTGTAATACTTGCTTGCTCAATGATGGGAATGGAGACTGCTAGGATTGGCATTGCTAAGCGAGGCAGTCATATGATGCCATTCTTTATGACCACAGCACTGAGTGATGGAAAATCTGGTCTCAATTATAATAGTTAAGCTAGGTCTATCTGTAATTGGATAATGGGTGTATGGTGAAAAACATAAGACCAGGAATCTGGACCAACATGTCTGGATTTGAAGTTGATTAGAAGCAGTTAATTATTCAATTTGTATGTAAAAGAAACAAATAGTATTCAGCATAATGCTTTTCCCCTGTTTTCACTAAATCACCTACTCAATTTTCCATTCTCTGTTTTCTCCCATTCCATATAGCAAATATTGTAACCAAGGTGATAATCCTGCAATTTAGAAATGACAAGAAAAGGGTTAAGCACCTGTATATTTTGTCCATCATGTTATTCATGGTGGAAAAAAATATGTTGCACAAAAGAAAAGGTTATTTAAATTCTTATACCTATGTTTGCTATCAAATGCTTAGTTTAATATTGAATTAGCAGAAAATAACATTTAATTCTATTGATTTTCTTTTAATCATTGAGATGAAGAAACTAACACTTTTTTCAATGTATTTGACATAGGATTTAATTGTTAATGTAGAAAGACTAAAAATATATCACTTAGAATAGAGTTTCAATAAGTTGTTTCCATATTAAGATCAAGTTTGAATACCTAAAACACTGATTTTACACTATACCTGTGTATACTTAGATGCAAAAATACCCTAATTATCACTTTAGGAAACTATACAAAAGAGTACTTGAGTTACAAGTTATTTGTATATTGTAAACTTTCTTACTTAGCTGTCTTTTTTTATCAATTCTGGAATCTGCTTCTCTTCTTATGGAGAAGATTTCCAACCCTTTGTATTATTTGGTCTTCAGTTTGCTGGGTTTTATAGAGCTTGTAGT
>JANHZU010002586.1:120303-138446 GCA_032468055.1 Acrochordus granulatus | reverse complement strand
AATGTACAGAAACAAGAGAGGACAGAACTCAAGGCTAGGTGGAAATCCTCTTCCATAAACCAAGGGACCATCAAGAATCATCACCCAAATTGAACTACAGTCGTTATTCTCTG
The DNA here is from genome assembly GCA_032468055.1 of Acrochordus granulatus. NCBI lineage: Eukaryota > Metazoa > Chordata > Lepidosauria > Squamata > Acrochordidae > Acrochordus > Acrochordus granulatus. The sequence continues at coordinate 138,333 of JANHZU010002586.1, read as the reverse complement.
CCTGGCTTGTATCGAGCCCTTGGGACTCCTGCCTCAAAATCTTCTCGCAAAAATTAAAGTGCTGGTTAATTTGTTTTATTTTTACCTTATATTATGTATAAATCATTGTTACTTGTTCAGATATTAGGGATAATCATTTCTACATAAAATACCACTGAAAATGTTTTTTTATAAATACTTTGGGTGCATGGAATGGATCATCCGACTTTACATTGTTTCCTATGGGAAAATTTGCTTTGGTATAAGAGCATTTTGGAATAAGACCATTCTTCCATTATGAATTATGCTTGCAGTCCAAGGTTCCACTGTATTACTATCTAGTTTGGTACAGCAACCATACAGGACAGACACAGATTCCAACTTCTAGTGAAGATCACAAAAAATATAATTGCAACTAACTGCCCTCCGTAAAAGACCTGTATACTGACAGGGTCAAGAAAAGGGCACAGGAGATGTCTGCAGACCCCTCTCACCCCAGACACAACTTGTTTAAACTTCTTCCATCTGGTAGGTGCAACACTGAATACCAAAACTATCAGACATAAGAATACCTTTTTTCCCCTGTGCCACCATTCAAATGAATACTTCACTAATGCTATATGATCAATGCTACAAGATAGAGCAAGAGAAGTCTTATTAACCCAGAAATTCTATCTTTATACATACCTATTATTTTCAAACTTTATCACACTTCCTTCTATTGACTGCACATTTAAAGTATAACCAACATAGTTATTCATTATCTTACTATTGTCATTGATGTTGCAAATATACTGAGAGTTGCTATACTGAAGTCAAATTCCTTGCATGTCTAATCATTCTTGGCCAATAAAAATATCTGTATTTATGTAGTCTTCCTAACCTAGGACTACAATTTAGGTCTTGTCCGCCTTCTCCTCTTTCTCCTTCTCCTCTTTCTCCTTCCTTCTCCCTCCTCCTCCATCATCTTTTCTTATAAGATTTGACTTAATTTTTGGCTTTCAGTAGGCTAACCTTCCTGATTTTGATGGTGGTCTGAATCTTCAGCCTAAGGCATGTACAACTTGCCTAGATCCTGCTGTTTCACATTTTGTTTGGGAAGAATATTCTAAGTATACAGATATGTATACCTTCCAATATTTATTTCACAAGACTACATTAAACTGATATTCCACTGTATGTATTTATGAAAGCAATGATCAGTTAGAAATTAAAATGTCATTGAGAAAATCTTTCTGTGCATATAAATCTCTCAGATTCTCAAGAAATTTCATTAAACATTGATCTAGTAAAAAAAAAAAGTTTTTTTTACTAGATAAAACATTATCCATATTTTTATGCTTGATCTGAAGAAGCATTAATAATTTCAGTAGTTTGGGTAAAAATCAGTCTTATTTCTTTTTCCTACTTTATTGTCCAGATAGGTCCTTGCATACATTAAAAAAATATTACTAATAACTAAATAGAATTTTCAGTTAGCATTACCATATGAACTCCTGTTTCATATGCAAAGCACTCTGAAGATACATTAGCCACATTGTACTTCCCCTCCTCCCTGATTAAATCCATTATTTCTATATACAAGATGAGTTTTGCATAGTGTTGACCTTGTAAGAACATTTACGCATCATCTTCCATGTTCAAACCAGTCAGCAGCTGATTTAAGAAGCCATTTAGCCAATCAGCTTTGTTAACTGCTAAATTCCTTTAGTTGAACCTCCAGCCATGTAAAGTAGCCTAGGAATCCAGCAAGCTTTTTGATGAAACTCTAAATGGTTCTGAGAGGCAGGGTGGCAGGTAGAGCAGTGTACTTGGCACAGTACAGCCTTTTTTTTTTTGTCTAAGACATGGATAGAAAAAAATTCAAGGAACAGTCAAGAATCCATTAAAATGGCAATACATTACAAATCAGTGCTGACATCATGGTCAATCTGGGCAGATCACTCCTGAATCACATTAAGACCGTGATCAGCCTTATGAGAAAGCAAACTTAACCTGATTTGGGCTGGATTATTTATGGTATGGTTACGAGGAATGTAAATATTAAGAATGCTGTTTAGTTTTCAGGATTACTATTAGGTATATGCTACTGTTATTATGTAAATAGATGTTATCTCAAACTTTCAAGAATATTATTATTCATTATTGATAAGAAATAGAGACAAGAACATCATGAATATTTGACTTATGGTCTTAATGCAGTCAGAGTTTTTAGCCATACCTGGGACTTTTGGCATTGTACAGTTTTAAATAATCCACTCCCTTATATCTACTCCAATTAGTTTTGCATCTATTGAACATTGGTTCAATAAACATTGCTATAACCTATTACATAATATAAACTATTATGCAATTTACATATTATGTAATTATTTTATTGCCAATGAGAAAAATAAAACTGGGGATCAGGAAAAAATAATCTCATAGGAGAAGGCACCAAAAAAAACGTTACTAGGGCATGTTTGTACCACAAACTGTGGGTTATTTTAATTGCATCTCAGGTTTGTCACTAAAGCTTAATTTGATGCACACAGAATTGCAAACTATACGTCTTCAAGGTACTTTTTGAAGAGTCTTGTTATATTTCTGCAACAGATTTCCAGATTAATCAATAAATACTCATTTGACAGAAACCTCAGAGCTCTGTTCCCTCACCTGAGGTGGTCCTTGCCCAGCAGAACATATAAGCAGAAAGAAAGAGCATCTTTTCTTAATGTATCAATGAAAATCACACATTTGCTGCTCAAGGCTACCTGGAGATGATTAAGACTACGCTGCTGAAAATGAGATAGATTGGAAGTTTGTCAGAACAAAAGAGCTCTTAGAGAAAATGCTTTAAATGGATTCAGATACAAGTTTTACACAAAGGAAGTAGAATTTTTAAACTAAAAGAAGTATTAACAAAATTACTATAAATCTACAACAAAATAGGGAACTGTTACCAATATAGTAAGGAAGCTGTTACTGCTAGAATCATTTTGTAAATGTATCAGAAGCTATAAACATACATGGTACTGCATATAAGGTAATGAAATAATGCATTTTATACCGAGAATTAAAAAACAACTCACCATAATATTGGAACTTTTTTTTTCTTTCCACAGCCACTCAACTATGAAAAAAAGAAATCCTATACTCTTAATATAGAAGGAGCAAATACCCACCTCGATTTCCGCTTCTCACATTTGGGACCTTTTAAAGATGTGACTATGTTGAAGATCGTTGTTGGAGATGTGGATGAGGCACCATTGTTCACTCTTCCATTCTATGTCATGGAAGTTTATGAAAATGCCAAGATTGGAACTACTGTAGGCACAGTAACAGCACATGATCCAGACAGTGCTAGCAACTTAATAAGGTATGGTAATACTAACAGCTCTTCATAGCAGTGGGAATAGGGTGAGGGGGAACAGGTACTCCTTATGATCCATCTATGGAAATCTTGATTGTATCACTACTAATTTACAAGCAAATCGGATTTAAAAAAAAAGAAAACAGAGAAAGATAACCTTTAAAGCATTTGTGTAATTTTACAATATAAAGCACTATGTAAATTTATGGACTGGTGTCTAAGTAACAATTTGGGCAGTAACAAATTTTATTTATTAAATTTATATGCTGCCCATCCTGTGGTTTGAGGCATCTCTAGGCTTAGGTTATCAAATGGCTGCCAACCTATCCTGTTCCTTTCCATCCCTTTTCCAAGTTTCTTCTCAAACTGATATTGTGGCTACTGCAGCATGTTTAATCCAGACTGGACTGGGAGTTGTATGGAGAACTTTTTAAAGGTATTTATTTATATCCCACTTTTATTATATTTACAAATAATTCAAAGCATCAAACATATTCACCACACTTTCTTACTCCTTATATTACAACAACAATCCTGTGAGGTGAGTTGGGCTGAGAAAAATGACTGGCTCATGGTTACCCTTTGTTAGCTTTCATGGCTAAGATGGATAGAAATGTTAAGACTCCCCTGAGGTTGTTAATATTTTACCTTTATTTTCTTCAATGACTGGTTTGCTCGTGTTCTTGGCCCACACAGTAAACTACAAATGCAGAGGATACATATTTTCAGTAATCATATTTCTAATAAAGTTGTAGTCTATATCTTACTGGTGAGAAGATACCTGGGCTTCAATATCTTTGGTTCAAAGGATCTCTGGAGAAATTATTTCTACTTGTGGCTCTTAGATAATTCTAGACAACATGTTGGAGTAAATAAGTATTTGGTGGAGTTCATTCATCTCATTAAACTATTAGATTTTGTCTTTTGTTTTGATTTATGGTGTTTGCAGATCCAAGCATTGTAGTTACCATAGTTTATAGTTTATTGTATGAAAATTTTCAATATTTATTTGAAAGCATTTATATAGCTGCCCAACCCTACCATATGATTAATTAATCAACTATATGCCGGGCCCTAGCCCGGATAAATGGGGAGGGTTGGGGAAAGCAATTGTGAATTACCCTGTAAAAACTCTCAACAGAACATTTTATGGCAATGACTCAGTATGACTCAGATATGGATACCGACAGTAGACCCTCCAGTCTGGATGGTAGCCTGCAAGCTACTGGGGAAGAGCAAGGTCTAGCTTTTAATAGTCAGAGATTTTATGACGTTGTTGGAGGAAAGCCTCTGGGAAGCCCAACAACTGATGGTGCCCATGATGAAAGAGTCAACTACACTATACAAAGTTACAGTATATCAAATTGGAACATGGAATGTTAGAAGTATGTCCCTTGGGAAACTCAAAATTGTAAAAAGAGAAATGATCAGAGTGAACATAGACATCCTTGGCATCAGTAGTTACACTGTACAGGCAGTGGTCAATTCAAATCAGATGAGTTTATGGTTTATTTTTCTGGAAGCGATAACATCAGACTAAAAGGAGTGGCATTCTCTCTAAGCAAACAAGTGGCCAAATGTGTTGAGAATCACAGAGCATGCAACAATTGCATAATTCTTTCCAAATTCTAGGCAAACCACTCAACATCACTATAATATAAATCTATGCACCAACTGCAGTCTCTAATGATGATGAAATTGAACATTTTTACAGTGAGCTTCGATGTGCTCTCAAGCAAACACCAAAAACGGATTTTTTTAATCTATATTATGGGCAATTTCAATGCAAAAGTAGGGCAAGGAGAAGTTGCAAGAATAGTAGGCAAGTTTGGGCTGGGAAAACAGAATGAAGCTGGCAATCCCCTAATACAATTTTGCCAGGAAAATCATCTCAGCATATTAAACACCTGGTTTATTCAGCACAAGCAACATTTCTGTACATGGGCAGCACCAAGTGGTCAATACTGAAATCAGACAGATTTCATTTTATGCCAACAACATTGGAAAAGTTCAGTTGCATCTGTTAAGACACTTCATGGAGCTGATTGTAGCTCAGACCATCAACTATTAGTAGCTAAAATGAAACTCAGACTGTGCAAAGTGAAAAAAGATACTATCCCTCAAAATTCAGTGTAAACAACATCTTACCTATGTATGCCACAGAAGTTAAGAATAGATTTAAACCACTGAATCTAGAAGAGAAAGACCCAAGTGAACACTGATGAGAAAGCCAAGGTAACATCATTGAAATTGCCAAAAAGCATGTGTCATGCCAAAAATCAAAGAGAATAAACAAGTGGCTACCTGTTGACACCATCAAAATAGATGATCAGCGAAGGGCAACCAAAGCCAAAGGTAATAAGGATGAAGTTAAAAAGCTAAATGCAATTTTCCAACATGAAGCCAGGAAAGACAAAAATAGGCAATGGGAAGAGCAACATTGACATCTGGAAGAAGCTAACAGAAACATTACATGTTTGCTGTAGTGAAAATGATGTGATCCAGCTTTTTCACATGGCAAGGAACAGTTAAGGACCACAACTAGAATATACTAAGTGACCAGCAGATAATCAAGAACAGGTGAAAAGAATATGGAAAGATTCTATAACAGTTTGACTTACCATCAAGATGACAACAATTACAGTCCAATTAAAGTGAACCAGACATTTTGAAAGAAGTAGTAGAGTAAGCCATGGAGAAATTGCTGAAGTGGAAAGCCCCAGATATTGATAGAATACCTGCAGAATTACAAAGACCATTGCTAGTTAACATCATAACTGCCCTGTGTCAAATGATATGGTCTATGTGTAAATAGTCTCAGGACTGGAAAAGATCTGTTTTTATTCCATTAGTAAAGAAAGGCGATGCCAGAGACTGCTCTAACTATCTCAAGATTGCATTGATTTTTCATGCAAGGAAGATTATGTGATCATTCAACAAAGGCTACAGAATATCATTGATCAGAAATTACCTGATGTACAAGATGGATTTAGAAAGGGGCTTGGTACTTGAGATCACATTGCTAATATTAAGTGGATTATGGAAAAGGCTTGTGAATATCAAAAGGATTTATATGTGTGTTTTATTGATTACAGAAAAGCTTTTTCTGAAATTGCTAAAATTTCAGAATTTTTTTTCTGAAATTGCTGAAATTTCAGATTTTTTTCTGAAATTGCTAAAGAGGGGCTTTTCTCTTCAGCAATTTCTCCATGGCTCATTCTACTTCTTTCTCTTCTAGATTCAGTGGTTTAAATCTATTCTTAACTTCTATGGCATGAATAGGTAAAATGTTGTTTACACTGAATTATTGTGTTCTGCATAAAATGCAATAAGCAATGGAAGGCTTGCATGATCTTGGTGTCCCAGCCCACCTGATCAGACTTATCAGATCACTGTACATTGATCAGGAGGCAACAGTGAGAACACTCAATGGTGACACAGATTGGTTCAGAATCAGCAAAGGAGTTGGACAGGGAAGTATTTTATCACCATTTTTGTTCAATCTGTACCTGTATGCCAAAGTGATCATGAGGAAATTAGATCTGTAACTGCCTGATTTCAGAGTGAAGATTGGGGGATGAACCATAAATAATTTGAGGCATACAGATGATACAATGCTATTGGCTGAAAATAAGGAAAAAAATGATCTGGAAAAACAAGGACAAAAGTGAAATAGTAAGATTGGGTCTTAAGAGAGTCTTAATAGAGGCACAGTGGAGCAAGTGGTTAAGAGCTCAGCTTGCTGGCTGGAAGGTCCGTAGCCCAAGTTCAAGACCTGGCATTGCCATGCAGCAGGGTTAGCTCCTGCTGTTCTGCCTCAGCTCCTACCCACCCAGCAGTTTGAAAGCATGCAAATGTGAGTAGGTGAATGGGTACCCCTTCTGGGGGAAGCCAGCTGGCATCAAGGGGAGCAGGAAGTCAGCACTGGACCTGCCTGAGCTCGAGGGTGGAACAAGAGCGACAGAAGAAATCTCCAGATGCGAACACCACTGGTCATCTCAGGGGGGCAGGGTTTAATGTCAAAAAAATATTGATTATGAGCTGCCAAGAGTCTGTTAGGAGATTGGTGGCACATAAATATGATAAATATCAGCAAAACAGACATGAGATGTTTAAAAATCCACAAAGAAATTGAATTAGAATTTGTCTTCCTTGGATTAAAAATTTTTCACAATGGCAGTTCTACACCAGAAATTAAACTCAGGATAACTTTAGGCTGCACTGCAATTGTTAACTTGGATAAGATCTGGAAAAGCAGAGATATTGATATAAATACAAAACACAGCTAGTTAGAGTGATGTCTCCCCTATAATGATGACTAGTGAGAGTTGGACACTAAGTAAAGCTGACCGAAGAAGAATTGATGCCTTTGAACTGTGGTGCTGGCAGAAATTATTGCACATAACATGTACAGCCATCTTTAGAGAGGTGCTGAATCGTATAAAACCAGACACATCACTAGAATGCAAAATCACATGACTAGTCTGACTAACTTTACCATGTCATGCATGCAAATTCATTGGAAAAGTCAATTATGCTAGGAATAGTTAGTGGAAGAAGAAGAAGGGGCAGGCAAAGAAGACGCTGGCTTGATACCGTCAAAAGTGATACAAATATGAACATCCAACAAGTGAAAGATTCTGGCTTGATAGGGTTGCATGGAGAGTACTTGCCTATAAAGTCACCAAGAGTCGGACATGGCTGAATGGATAAAACAACATCAATATAACTCCCACTCTGGGTTATTCACAATTAAATATAAATTCATTTTTAAATAAAATACTCTTTTATAAAGGAGGTACTCTGCAAGTTTATTTGGGGTTTGTTATGTGCAATTAAAAAATATTACATTTTCAATTTTTGTATCATACTTCTTTGTTCTTACTGCTGTTTTATGATTTGAGAAGTATTTTGTCATACATATTTTACAAAACATTCTCTGCAGTGTTGTTGACTTCAGCAGCAAAATAGTTTGAAAGTTTTTCTAGATTTTGGAAATAAGCCTGCAAATACTGCTTATTTACTGAAATATAATGCCAGTTACAATGAAAACATCATTTATCTATCTAAAGCCCTATGTGTATCTAGGAGGAGATGGTTTAAGATACATTCATTGTACAACATATACCGAGAAACCCAATGTACTATATCTGGTTTGACAAAGGATTTTCTCAGTTGCAGCTATTGTTATATTTCTATACAAGAAAATATGAAATTTTGCAATGTTGATACAGAACTCAAACTGTGGCTGCTGCACTGATAAACTGTAGTAACATACAGTATAAGAACTGTACAAGCTATAATCTACGACAGATACAAGACTAGCAGAGTGCATCTGTGAACATCAGTTAGCATCAGAAGACACAATGAAAATTCCTTAAAGCACAATGTATAGACAAACTCAGCTATTCAGTAGTTTCAACTGTTAGTATCTCAGACCAAACCAAATTCAAAAACACTAAGGTACTCTTGGAATGCCAACAGCATTCAGACAAATCAGACATCAGTAAGCACACAGATAACCATATTTATACATCATTCAAAAGTGCCAATAATAAAGAAATAAACAAAAAAACCAGAACACATCCTCTCCAGGAGCCAACATCCAAACAGAGATTAACAGCAGAAAAAGAAGCAAAAAACACTACCCAAATCAAGGAAACCCTAATTCCATACTCACTAGCACTGGTAATGTTACCTAGTTGTGTAATGAAACACCTCCAAGCAAACAGCTAATCTCAGAGAACACCAAGGGTTTTACAAATTGCACTAAATCAAAATGTCATTTGATTTTGGTTTTGCAGATGGTGCCAACCCAGTCAGTTGTACCTTAATTAATAGACAATACTTAAATAAGCTGTGGTTTAACTTTATGTATGATACAGGTCTGTAACTTATTTCACTTAACTCAGCTTTCTAGAGGAGGACAGGCTTTATTTTTCCCCACAATCATGTTGCTGATTGAAATCCATTTAGTCTCCACTTTCCCTTCCAGGGATTCAATTTCAGTGGAATTAAAGAGTATTAAACTAAGGGAATTTAAGTTACATTGCATTACATATAAGAATATGAGCTCTTATAAATGATAATTTGTCATAATATCCAAAGATTCATTCTGTGCAGTTAAGGATCACAGCACTTAAGATGAGGTAGTATGGTACCACAAATCAAGAAATCATGTCAGTATGGACTCCCACAATGAGGCAAACGGAGTGTGTTAAATTTCCAAATTTGAATCTGCATCTTGCCTCTTCAGTAATATTTATTCTCCTTCAATGACAGTTTAAAGCTGTAATCCAAAACCCACTTACTAAGGAATATGCTTTGCTGAACTCAATATAGTTTCATTCCAAATAGATGTACAAATTGAATGTTAAACCTAATAGAATTGGTTGTTAATTTTTAAATATAAAGCTTCTGAAAGTAGAAGTTTTTGCTAGTTTTATTTCAACTCGAGTAAAAATTATGCTGCTTTTTCTAAATGGCTGAATTCTGAGGACAAACAATTTCAAAGTAGGATTAGAATAAACTCTTTAAGCAAAATGAATCAAACTCCTACTAGAATTATGCTAGGAAGCCTAACCCTTTTTATCATGAAATAGTTGTGCATTTTTTTAACATTATAGGAAATATGAATTTCTAAATTCAATTGTGTTTTATACACATTCAGATATTGATATTAATTAAAGCATGTCTTTTGTGCTTGGTATTATCAAGACTTCAACTGAATAATTAGCATGAAACTGTTGTAACAGCATTGCATTTTCATGAGTTCAAGAAATAGTTTAACTTTTAAATGTAGGAATGTTTGTTATCAGACAGTACTCACTGTTAGAACTTGTCAAGTTATGATAGAAATATTACAGGTGGTTGTCATCCATATTATCCAAGGAATCCATTACGTAGAGTATTTCTACGATAGTAATATCACCATAATACACTATTTTGAATTTGAATTAATATTTTTTCCATTCATACTGCTTGGCTATTGCATTCTGACTCAATCAACAATATTAATGTATTTATTGTATTTTAAATGTGCTCCTATGCGAGCATGTCTCAGATGTACATAGAAGAAAATATAATGAATAAAATTACATAAATTTAAACATGACTTATAAAACAATTTAAAACATGAAGGAAGAAAATATTGTTCACACATGACAATTCACAAAAATTTTGATTTTTAATGGGGGCATAAGAGACATAATTAAATGCTTCCCAAATCTCAGTGAGGAGAACATTTTACTACTTGCATGATGGAATCTGGATTATACCAACCCTGTCAAATCTAACCAGGCAGTCAGAAATTCGAATCAGAAATAAATAGTCCCACAAATAACCAGACTGTGCCATAGGGGGCTTTATAGATGACAATCAGGATCTTGGATTGTACTTGGAAGTTCACTGGCACCATATCTCCCTCTTCAACCACTTTCAGGTTACCACTATTATTAAGAGGACTTGGGTATTAAACATTTCTTGCATAGCAAAGCATCCAACCAGGAGGTTATCTAAAGACATTTCTTTACATGCAGTGTTCACTTTAGCAATAAAATTGTGTACCTTTGTTACATTTGGAACAAGGCCTTGACAGTGATTCTCTTCTGGTAAACAGACTAAAAGCTGTTTGAAGGAAATGCAAAGATAGCATCTGTCATGGCATCTTTTTCAAGGATATGATGTATTCTTCTCACAGGTGCCTGACTCTGCAGAATGAATGGTATTTCACAAAACAGTAATTTTAAATATGTTCTGTTAGTGCTATTAATTCACAATTTGGGACAGGTCAAGAAGTTAGAGCTTATGGTTCATGTCCCTCCATCCTGAGCTATCTTCATTACCCAGATTAAGTGCCTCATTGGAATCAATGGAAGATGCTTCTGGAATCATGTTCCAGTGCTATTTTGAAAGAGGAAGGGTAATAGCTGGGAAGAGAAGAATTCATCTTCTCCTTGAGTTTTGCAATCTCCTTTCACAGATTACTCCTACAGCAATTAAAGATTGAAAAGCAAAGGTGCAGTTAATGAACATTATATCCTCATCAACCTATTTTAGTTTTGGATCAACAACCTAAAGTTATGAGGGAATAGAAATACAGAATATATTAATAGTGTAGTTGTTGCTTTTTAAATATTTCTTGTGTGAAGAAGTTTAGAAGATACGGCTTCACACTTAGCTAAAAGGAACAACTGTATGGCTAGGAATAAGGAAGGACATTTGGTTTATGCCTTAATACAAATCATCTTAATTCACAGGTTTTCCAAACTAAAATTTGTTGGTCTTTGCATATTTCTGAATTTTAATTGCTCCTGAAGCAACATAAAAGTGTGTTAATGCATGCACATAATTTTCTCTAAAAACAGAAAATTGCTTATACAAAGATGAATAATAGGAGAAGTACAAAGCATAGATTAGACCTAGAATCATAATGTTGGGAGGGATCTTGGATATCTTCTCAGCTAACTTTTGGCTCAGGGCAGGAATCCTCAGATCTTCTCAGAGAAATAGTTGCCCATTCTTTGCTTGAAAACATTCAGAGATTGAGTCTTCACAACTTTAGGAAGGAAACTATACCACAGCTTAAAAGCTAGAGTCGGATATAACCGGCAGAGGAAACTTTTACCTTTCTGAATAGTGTAAATAACAGTTAAAACAAAAGATAATGTGTCTTAAAACAATTTGAATGTTCTCAAAATGATATCCGTTGTAAACTTTCTTCTGGATGCCTGTGATTGTTTCAGTTGTTAACAGCAACGTTCAGTTGAGTATACAGCTCAACTTTCAAATATTTGAAAGCTAACGCTTACCCATCTCCTGAATGCCACCTCATTCTGTTTCTCCTATCAATTTCAAAACCCTTGGTTTCATTAATAAAAGAGCTCATTTCTTCAGTTCTCAGATTCATTTGTTTAGTCATCCTGGATCACAATGACATAGTTTGAGGGCAAGGCCTATCAGAATATAATATACATTTTATAACTGTCTGAAGGCATTCTATATTATAACCAGAAAAGAAAGTGACAGTCAAAAATTAGTAACACACTCTCACACATATATCTGCACCATCCCTTCATATTATTCTCACAAACAATACATTTTATGCAACAAAGTGATACCTATGGTCATGTTATTATGTTCCAACAGCCAAACTGCAATCTGATTCAAATATTTATTTTTTTTGTGAAAAAATAAATTACAATTATGTCTCTTAGTAAGAACTAAGTAAGTTCTATCAGCTTTCTTGTCTTTTTAATCGGAACAATTTCTATTCTGTTGTTCAAAAGTATCATTTTACATTTCATCCAGTGACTATCATGGTAACTGTATGTTTGTACTAGTATCAAAGAGAATATCAGTTTCTGGAGAAAGCATGAAGAGGGCACTGTTCGTTTCACCTTTTACATATTCTTGCTGATACTGTGGAGTACAGAACTACAGTTCTTTGATTCAGATTAAAATCCCAGCAAGCTTTAGAATTTTAAGAATACTGGCTGTGTTTTCATTTCAAAGTAGTCATTATAAATGGTAGAAAGAGTTTACTCCAAGAGAATAATAAGTACAGTCTTAGTGATATGGGAGAGGATTCTTCCTTTTTTGCTAACATGTATGTATATAGACAAATGTGTAAACCATATTTAAACAGTGTGTCATAAACAAATGGGAAAATTATGTCATTGTTTAGTTAATATTTCAGTAGGCCACATGTTCTAAATTTATTTATCAAGTAAACAATTCTATAAAGCCTCCACATGGGTGACTCCAGTGACAGAAAATATTTTGGTCATGTTCTCGTATCTGTGTAATTTTGAGGTAGAGTTCTTTGTTTATATGCTCATATGTATCTTTGGTTGTGTGTTTCTCTTTCTCTAGTATAATTCTGTAAACCATCTTGGCAACCATGTTTATTTATTCCTGTGCTTTAACCAAGGATATACTACCAGTATATAGTTGGTACTTGTCTTTTGGTTCTAGAATCCATTATGCTACAGACTATCTACTGTTTTGATCTATCCAATTGTTATTTTATCTTGGCTTTCTTTCATTTTCTAAACCAGTTAAGCAGATCTAAACTGAAGTCTTGTCATTTTGAAAGTATCACCATTCTTTCTCTTATTTTGCTTTGCAAGTTTGCTAGAAATAATAGATTGTTCTTCTGCCCATGTGAGTAACCATGGGGTTTATATATGATTCATCAGTTTTAGTTGAGGCTTTTATTCATTTAGAGTTCAATGGTGATCTTCAAAGTATCTCTGAAATTTCTCCCCTTCCTCTTTTTTTTAAATTTTAACTAATGCTTGGATAATCTCTGATCACTTTCCAAGGGACTTCTCTTTGGTCTCCTAATGTCTCATAACTCAATTCCAACATCTATTGTACCTATTTCTTCACTCCATTTGACCTTTATTTCTTCAATTCTTTTAAATTTACAGTATCCAAATATGATATGGTACTTCAGTTGCATTTGTTGTCCACCTGTTTAAATAGGGAAGCATTGTATATTTTTATTATTTTACATAGAAGAGGCAAGCAAGTGCAAGTCTCCTCTTTTGCTTTTCACTCCCTATGGTCCAACATCGTTTTGCATGATGTATTTTTAAATCTTCTCGTCCAAATTTCTTATCATATTTCCAGATTACAAGTTAGAATTATTTTCTAAGTGTTTTAAGTATACGATGAACAGTTTCATTCTTAATTATTTTACCATTCTATAAAGAGTACCTTATGTGAGTTTTTAAGGCTGTTTATCTATCCTATGTATAAACACATAAAAAAGTATTAGTACACAACATGTGTGTGATAAACGTGCAATTTACTATTGTACTTCAAAATCATATGCATCATAATACTTTTTGTATAGTATCTTACTAATATAGAAGTATTCTGTGAAACACAGTTCTATCAAGATTCTTGTCTTGGATACTGTGCATGAATTCACTTATGCATCTGTAGGAAAATATATAGATTTATATTTAACTAAAATTGTTCTATACTATATTATCATACAGATTTGTAACCAAAGTGAGAAGAAGAGCTGAGCTGAAATAAAGCAAAATAAGAAAAATTGTAGGAAACTGTGCATTCTTTGTTTCCATAATTATTTTAGAAATGTCTCTACTTTGAGTGGATTTCAGGAACATTATAACATATAATGGAGTGAAGTAGAAGGATAACAGGAAAATCCATCCCTTCTATTCTCCCTTCTATTCTCCTGGTTTACTTAACAAAATAATTGTAAATGCCAAAGGTGACCTCATCAAAAAAGTGAACAAGAGTATGTAGATTAACAGAAAAAAATATTTGTTACTTCTGCAATTACATACATATACTGTAATTTAGCTCTTTCATTTAATTGGACTAACATATATTAATGTGAGGTAAATATGAGTAAATGGATGGTATCTCTTAGAAGATGGCAGCGTTCAGTGGAAATTGTCAAATAATGTTTAACTGAAAGAAAATAAAGGCCCACATCTTAGGTATACATGCATATAATATACAACTAAAATAGAAACAATATACAACTAAATATTGTATTGTTGCTACCAAATATAAGCAGGACCATTTCACAGCTTTAAAGTTTAATTGTAATATTTATTATATTCAGCCACTCTGGTTTTACTTGGAAATATACAGTGCATGAAACAATGTTAAAAATGCAGTACTGATCTTCTCTGGCAGGTTGTTGATTTCAGAAGTGATGTATTTAATACTTCCATATATTGAATGAGGCCATTAGTCAAGCTAAGCAATAATTGTCCATCCCATTAGCTATAATCATTCAAGACTACAGAAGACTCTCCATTGTTGCTACTTGCAAAAATATTAGGATTGTGGTTTACCCCACTCCTACAGTATAGGAATTCAAAACTTTGCTCATTGGTAAAACTAAATATTTATTTTTAAACCTAAGTTTTCATTTTGTGTGTTCTTAGATATTCGATTGATCACAATACCGAAGATAGATACTTCACTATTGATGCAAACTCTGGAATCATAAAGACTGCCAAGATCTTTGATAGAGAAGAAACCCCTTGGTATAACATCACAGTCACTGCTTCTGAAATTGGTATGTATCTTATCCCAAGTTTAAATCAAGTTAATTACTGGATAATAACCTAAATCAGGATAATTGATATCTTAGATCAACAATAATAAAACAAAATATGACAACATTTTTGATCAATTTCTCTATTCTAAATTAAATTATTAAGTATAGTTATTCTGTATATGCTTCTCAAAGGCCCTTATAGAATTGGTATCATATTCAACAGACACAATTTCTCCAACTTTTGCATGGAAAATTTATTTAGAAATAAGGATATGAATATAAGGTATTGGCCTAGACCCCAAGAAACTGTGAGTTCTAGGCCTGCCTTAGGCATGAAAGCCAGTGGGTGGTTTTTGGGCCAGTTGCTCTCTTTCATTCCAACCCACTTCACAGATAGGTTGTTGTGGGGAAAAGAGAAGGCAGGAGAGTTAAGTATATTTGCCACTTTGAGGTGAACATATATGTAAAACATACAATGCCAGTGAGAAAATACTTCTATGGTTTTATAGTAAGATATTCAGTGTCAAGACCCTATTGTTGTATAGCAGCACTTTGAAGCCCACTATTGAAAGGACAAACCATGTAGATAAAGATAATGTTCTATTTCTTTCTTCCAGGACAACAAATAGCTTATCTGGTACAGTAAATACACAGGAGTGTTTCAGATAAAAATATTAATTTATGCATGAGTTTATAAATCCATGCCTAAGTCATTTTGTATTCCAAATGCAGAAAAAAATGGAATATGGTTTGGTTAACCCTCAAAGGTAGTTATAGGCATAGATCTACAATACTTAAGTTTAAAGCCTTGAGAGAATCTGGTATATAATTTTGCAATTGGGTTATAATTTTGAACAGTCCAGCAATTTTCTTTTGGACCCTACAGGAAGAACTTTCTTTCTTGATAGGGACTGAATAGTAAGATCCCTGGGCTGATCCAAACCTTTGTGTGCTCCAGCTTATAAAGATAGACTTGGTCCTGACAGTTACTGCCCAGTTAACATATTGAGCATTTTTAGTACATTTTAAGTAAGATCTTTTTATCATAAACCTCTTAAATGGCTTGAGCAGAAAAACAGATCAAGCCCAGGTAAACAGCTAAGATAGGCTAAGATTCCTAGCCTGTCTCCCATCTAGGCATTAAACAAATCCAACCAGTTTTTCTATTTGTAAGAAGACTGCATTGAAGAACAAGAGATTACTGTGATCAGATTATGGCTTAGTTCATTATCATACAAAATAATAGCTTTGTTAGCTGTGGTTTATTAAATAAAATGGAAATGGCTAGGCTCACATAGTGTGGTAAACAATACACCACATTTTGGCTAAGTGCATCATGGGAACTAGGCATATTGAATGGTGTGAAATAAATATCAGTATGCTCATCTTCCCAGTAATCCTCATTACTCCCTTCACATTAAATGATGTAAAACATACCAGCAGGTTTCCCAATCTAAAAATGACAGCCTGAAGAGTAAAATTGGCATAATAAAATGCTCAGAGTAATGTTACGATATTCTACATTTTCTAAAATTATGTTTTATGTTTGTTTTTAAAACATCCTCAGTAGTGACCATTAGAAATAGTGTTGGTTTATGATTTTTAAAAAGAATGACCATGAACACAAGTTTGTTTTATTTCCATTGGTATTGCAAAAAAATTTACTGCCCAGCCTTTATCATTGTGAGGGTTGTATTGGGTAGTGATGTATGGAGGAGAATCATAAGACAAAAATAGTGAAAATTCTTTCAGCATTAAATGCTTATGCCTTGTAACAAAAATAATCAGACTCCAAATGACTAACACAACTCTTCTCCTACAATGCCTTTAATAAAAAATGCATTTCTCAACCATTCTTAATGATAGTATTTTAAATATGCAGTTATTCAATTATTCTCATATATTCCCATTCACATATATGAGAAAGCTACATGTACATGTGACATATATATGAATTAGACCCCTGATAGAAAGGTGGGTAATATTTTGCTGAAGCCATAATGACACAAGAATGCAGTATCCAACTGTTTCCTCTAAGTTGAGGTGTTTGATATGCAGCTAAGAAGCTGAATATGTTGGTCCTGATGAAGCAAACAGTTCTCAATCTGTATTAGCATCTATGTCTTGAGTGAGTGCACCAATGTCAGAGATCAATAAACATGATCTATAAAATTATATAGGTACCGAATTCTAAGTTACAATACTTCTCCTGCATTTAGTTCTGGCAAAAAAACTGTCCAGAGGCATCGATCAATCATCCTAATTTCCCTCTTTCCCATTGGGGTAAACAGGGAGATTTCTCTCTCCTTATTAGAGCTTCTAAGAATATGTCTTAATGGTCCCCTGGTTTAAGGAGGCTGCCTGCTCAAGTTAGTGTAACTTAGAAAGAAGAGATTGATCATAGAAAATTCACCCAGAGTGACAAAATTACTGGATATTGCTCATCAATCTTCATAAATAAAGTTTCCCACTTTATATAATGTGGTACTAAAGGCCCATTTGTCCTTAAGGGAGTCGTGGTTCTCATCTCCTCTTTCAGTATTCATCCATGCATCCTTCACATGGGCTTAACATAACTCCTTATAATAATTACTTTTGATTACTTTGTGATTGCTAAGTTATGGATTAACACATGTAAAGAAAGAAA
>JANHZU010002586.1:107553-118047 GCA_032468055.1 Acrochordus granulatus | reverse complement strand
GAAGGTGAAATCTGCCACTGCTTCCATTTCTTCCCCTTCCACTTGCCAGGAAGTGATGGGACCAGTTGCCATGATCTACTTATATGCTATGCCATTTAAGAAATATATAAGTAGGCAAAGTTTAAAACAGAGGGTGGTAAGATTTATTTGTATTAAATTGCTGCATCAGATGGTTTCTCTGTCTTCTAACTACCACAAAACATGCAACTTCACAAATAAACCCAATGAAGTATTTAAATCTTAGTTAATGCTAAGTCTTGTACATCTGTTTATGATTAGTACTAAATTATAAGTGAAATCTTGCTGCAATGGAAACAGAAAAAAAGTACACAAGGAGACTATGTAGCACATATTCAGGTTTCAGAGGTTGAATTTTTAACATTTAACTGTTATAAAATTATATTTTACCATGGAAACATATTTAGTCTGAAGTAGCAGAAATCAGTCTGTCCTTCTAAAAATGTCTGTTCATTGTACTAATTTGTCACCACTTTTGTCTATAAATTAAATTATAAAAGTTGACTAGTACTAGTGAAGGCCCAAATGTCATGACTTCTTCCTGCACAAATCTGTGCTGCACAATTAACCCTTATCTTCAGACAGATTTTTAATAGATCACTGGAGCTATGTGACATACCTTCTTGCTTTAAATGTTCTACCATCATCCCTGGGCTGAATAACTACAGACCTGTTGCTTTAACATCTGTCATCATGAAGGGTTCTAGCCCATCTTAAAGTCATCACAGATATTCTGTTGGACCCTCTGCACTTTGCGTATCAGATCTGCAGTTTGACACAGATGATGCTGTCAGTATAACAATGCATTATATCCTGCAAAATCTTGGCTCCCCAGGGATCTGTGCACTGGTCTTTTTTGTGGACTTTGGCTCAGAGTTTAACACCATCATTCCAGTCATTCTTCACTCTAAATTGTCCCTCTTACTGTACCTTCCCATATCATAAGTGGAAAACCAGGTTCCTAATAGATAGGGAACAGCAGGTGAAGCTAGAGAAAACTACAACCAGTATTCAAACAATTACTCTATGCACTCCTGCTACTTTTTTCCCTCTACACCAACAACTGCATCTCTGGGGACCCCTTTGTCAAAATTCTTAAATTTGCAGATGATACAACAGTAATTGGACTCATTTGAGATGGTGATGAGTCTGTGTACTGATGGAGATTGAACAGCTGGCCCTGTGGTGCAGCCAAAACAACCTGCAGCTGAATATACTCAAAACTGTGGAGATGACAGTGGATTTTAGGAAGAGTCTTCCTATTTCACCCCCTTTTACCATACAACATACTGATACTGATACTGATACAACATTTTATCAGTATCAGTAGTACAGTCCTTCAAGTTTTTGGGCTCTGTAATCTCCCAAAACTGGAAATGGTCAGCTAATATAAATGCCATCATAAAGATGGAACAACAGAGGATGTACTTCCTGTGTCATTCTTTTGAACTCTAAAACAAGATTAGGCAATACAAAACGTAGACTAAACCAAAATTATTCTACTATGGTTTGGGATGATTGGAATTACAATCCAATGCACCTCAGAGGATACCAGATTTCATGGGAAAGACTATCTTAAACCATGTATGGAGATTGTCTCAGAGAGTTGACAAAAGTAAAAGAAGCATTATCAAAGCAACTTATTTTTGCAGAGATGATAAATCAAAGTCAGTGGTATCATTTTGTTGTAAGATTATCTCTATAAATACGGAGGGAATTGCTACCTTTTTCTTAAAATGAGTTACCTTTTATCAAAGAAATATAAATATAAACTTAAATAATAAAAGTTTCCTCTATTTACAGTAAAATACTTTCTATTTTCAATATATCCTGATATTACAGTGTCACACAAAAATAGCTGTAAACGCCTAGAAAATATATTTTATAAAATGCACATAATTGCTTTTTGTCAGTTTTCAAGCAGACAAAGTTTGAAATTTCAGTATGGAGGAAAATTACACAAATGGTTCTCTAGCAATAGCTGTATGTTTTAGGAGGCAATTTCAAATGGATTGTCTGTGTGACTATCTAGATCATTTATTTAGATGTTTATTTTCTTTCCAAAGAGGTTGCTATCTGGGGGAGCAGGAAACCTATTGATGAGGTTCAGAGAAAAACATTGGAGGATAATAGATTCTTGAAGAAAAAAAATGACAGACTACTATAAGCCTTCTGAAAATCTTACTCCCTGAAATGCTAGAATGTATCAAAAAGGACCATAAGAAAGTTTGTTGTGTATACTCACAACAGTATACTAAAACAGTATAATTTTTTAGAACATTCAACATTCTTACATGAAACCATGTAGGGAAGAGAAAATAAATGTTTACTTTGTTTTGTCAATGTTTCCAAGATTAGCTACAAAATCCCAATTTGACAGAAAGCTCAGTGGTGCTGTGCTTCCATCCTCTTGTCTAGCTCAGCTATTGCTTAGATTGTCTTCCTTTTTCTTATTTTATTCATTTTTTTTCTGGGTAGGGGAGCATAAAAAGGTATGAAACTTGGTGAAAAATCCAAAAAAATCAGGCCAAAGCATATCTTCCATCATTATTCCTATAGGTTGCTTCCCCCGCCAACAGTTGAAAAAAAGAAAGAAAGAGAAAAAAATTGCCAGTGAAATATCTACTAATGAATATGGTAAAGCAAGGTGTTTATACAGTACTATTTTTATTCCCCTGAAATATTTTCTGTTTTGTATTAACTTGTAGACAGAATAATCTTTCATCTAGAATTTTAGAACTCTACGTTTCCAAGACCAGCAGTAGAATATAACACTCCAATGCAAGGTTGAGATGTATTTCTGCCCTGAGAGGCACTGTAAAAGAAATATGGATCTGGCCAA
Source organism: Acrochordus granulatus (assembly GCA_032468055.1). Classification (NCBI taxonomy): domain Eukaryota; kingdom Metazoa; phylum Chordata; class Lepidosauria; order Squamata; family Acrochordidae; genus Acrochordus; species Acrochordus granulatus. The sequence goes on along the minus strand of JANHZU010002586.1, from coordinate 115,187 downwards.
ATGATGCCAAATTATGAAATGTGTTTCACAAAATAAGCTCTGCCTAGGAGTCACTTCTGGTAAGGAATGGTGAACTGACATCCCATAGACTGTGGGAGATATTGCAACTGAAAAGACAGCTAGGTATTGGATCCAGACTGCCAAAACTTCTGTCCAGATGAAAGAGAGCTCTTGAGATCACCTATATGCACTCCGGACAGCTGTTTTTTGTAAGTAGACTGCACAAATGATATAGATTGTATGGAGACTCAAAGTTAGACCAAACCATATCTTTTTAGTCACTTCGGAGCTTAGCTTTTTAACTTACTGTTCATTAAATTTTTTTTGAGTTTCTATTCAGCCCATTTAGAAAGAATGAAAATTATATATCAACAGATTAAAGAGTTTTTGTTTTGCGATATACAGCAAAAAGATGATTACAGTATGTATTTTAGAAAGCTTTTTTAATGGATTAAATGTCCAGATTAATTTGAAGTAAAGAAAGACTTTGGGATTCATTAAAAAGATCCTTTCTTGTTGGAAAAATTTACTCACATTATGAGCTCATAACAAGGTTTTGAAGTTTTGACATTAGAGGGAACTAGATGGCTACTTTAAAAGAAAATTTGACCCTTGGATAAAAAGGGTTCTTGAATTATTTAACTCTATAATAGGATCAAAAGCTGTTACTAAAAAAAAATCCCATTGAATAAAATCAAAACAGACTTTAAAGTGGATTTAAAAATTACAGTTTACAAGCAAGAGAACAATATTTACAAAAGGAACTGAATCATGATTTAAACATTTAAAAATATATGCAGACAATAAACCAAAAGAGTGAATTGCTTTTATTGGACTATATAGGATTTACTGGAGTTACTTCACTGCAACTACGAAGGACTGTGATAAAGATGAGAAGAATTTTGAGAGAAAAGACTAGGACTATGAGAAGGCAGATGTTAGAATTTTATTTGTGAAACCAGACCATTGGCAGAAAGAAGAAAAAAAATCAAAAACGGTTTAATTATAAAACAATGGTGTGCTATCACTGATTATGTCTAATGGGGGTTTTTTGTACTGGGATTGAATGATAATAGTTATTTTTGGTATTTTTTGTAATTTTTAATTGGGATTGAACTTTGATTATTCAAAGAAAAGGCTTAGGGGGAATTTGTTTAAATGGAAATGAAGATATAAATATTTAAATTGTTATTTCTGTTCACTATTACTGGATGTTTGCTGATTAATTCAGAGAACTGAAGATTAGATTTAGAGATAGATTTATAGAAAATGGGGTGAGGTATGGAACGATGTATTTTGCCGTGTTTTTAGAGATAGTGATAAAATATTAATACTGACTTCTTGGGATGAACACACACATCACTGTCTCTTAAAACAGACCTAAATATATTTAAAAATATTAAAAAGTGCAAATCCATGAATAGATTTTGGGGGGATCTACACTTTTATTTATATATTTCTCTTTATAAATATTTATAAAGAAATATGTTATATTTATATTTCTTGAATTGTATGTGTGTTTCTCTGATGTATTTATGTATTAGTTTTTCTCTAATTCATACTTGTTTAATATATATAAAATTATTGGGGAAAAGCAATATAAGCAAATTCAAAAGGAGACAGAATTTATTTAACTAAAAGTTAGAATAAAGTATGTTATAAAAATGAATGTTGGCCACATTCCCATTTTCCCAATATCTTAATTTAAAAAAAATATTTGTTTCTTCCATGGTTTTCAACTGTCTAGAAATTGTATAATTTTGGCAAACTGAGATGGTAATAAAGGTAGCATAAAAGTTTGTTCTGTAAGCAGGCTGTGTGTTTGCTTGCTTGCTTATTTGTTTATTTACTAGAACTCTTTAAAAACTTTTAATTTAAGAGGGAGCCAGGCAAATAACACAACTAGGAGCCAGAGACATTTTCAAGAATGCTCCAGTCTACACAGGTCAAATTGCGTATCTGATACAATATATATCACATCCCGTCCATAAAGGTGCACAATGGCATGAATAAGATTCTGAGCTTGTTGGTTGAAAGGTCGGTGGCTCAAGTTCAAGACCCAAGAGCTGCTGCGTAAAGGGATGAGCTCTCATTGTCTGCCTAGCTCCTGCCAACCTAGCAGTTTGAAAGCATGTAAATATGCAAGTAAATAAATAGTACAACTTTCAGTGGGAAGGTAACAGCGTCATGCATCTCGGTGTATAGTCATGCCAGCTACATGACCACAGAAGTGTCTTGAGACAAAGATTGGCTCTTTGGCTCAGAAATGAAGATGAGCACCACCCCCTAGAGTTGATCACAAATGTCAGAGGAAATCTTTACATGTTTACCTTCTATAAAAGCCATAGCTGACAAATCAAAAACAAAAGGCTAGAAATAAGTGATCTCTGGATTACCTTTGTTTGGGAATATCATCCAAATCCATGACATTTTGGATTTACCAAGCCAAGTTTAACCCTTCCTCCTGAGATAAAAGACAGTGGAGTTTATCAATACATCATGACCCATAATAAACAGGCACATTTTATTGGAAATTTTCAAAAATTCTGGAATTGTAATTGGGTCTTTTTGAATGTTCCATGCAAGCATTCAGAAGTTATGTGGTTGGAAGTGTATAGAATGATAGATTTGGAAAGGGGCCATTCATCCATTTGACCAATCTTTTGCCTATCTTAGTATCCACATAAAATCATCTCAGACTGATGGTTGTAGCCTCTTCTTGAATATATTCAATGAAAGAGAGGAAAGAGGTGAGTTATGTCCCTGAAAGTTGGGGGTTATGGGGGAGTTGTGTCAAGGAAAGATAAACTTTATCCTCCAAAACCAAAATAGCATATCCAGGGAGCAAGTCCAAACAATATACAGATACTTTATTAGCCAAGCATGGTTAGACATGCAAGGAATTTAGCTCCAGTACAGCAGTTCTCAGTATATTTGCAAACAACAGTAGATGGAATAATAACATGGCAACAATGAAGTTAAAGTTTACATTTAAATTATGCAGCCAGTGGAAAGGAAATAGTATAAAGTGTAGAGTTAGAAAACTTGTATATTGATAAGTATATAAACACCTTAGACAGAACTTCTGGGTTAATTTCATGTAGCATGAGTCAAGCATTCAACTGAATGATGGCACAGGGGAAAAAGCTGTACTTGGTTGTTTTGGTATGCAATACTTTATAGTATGGTCCAGAAGGAAGAGGTTCAAACAAGTTATGAGCAGGATCTGCAGATACCTTCTCTGCCCATTTTTTGACTCTTTCAATGTACAGGTCCTCTATGGAGGGCAGGCTAGCTGCAGTTATTCCTTCTGTTGTCCTGACTGTTCTTAGGAGTCTAAACCAGACTAAATATTTATTAAAGTTCCTTCAAATTGTAGAATGTCCAACATAAAATGCTTAAACACCAACTTTTGAGTGTCAACTTTGTTGTACAATAAACATGAAAAATAGTTTTTGATGAATTAATTAAATAGGCCACTGATTTGATAAAGCAGGATATTATACCTCCTTATCCCAAAATCTGATAAGTTCTCAATATTTATCTCAGTAGTGCTCTTCAATTGTTTTTTATAAGCTGTAGGTTTAGGCTCTCCTGAGATATTTTTCCTAGTGATTTTAGTCTTTTAGGTTAGCCTGACAACACATTAATGCTTAGAGAGTCAATAGCAAAGGCTTTAATGTTAATATCAAATTAATCTCCATATTGATTGGTCACAATATCTTCCTGCCCCAAATCTCTATCTTGATCCCTGATATACCAAAATTTAGAATGGGAGTTTAATAAAATGCTGAAATAGAGAAAGTGAATGATGTTTGTTCTGAATGTAAAATGGTAGCCAAGAAGACATCAGAAAATGTAGGAAACTCTGAATTATGCCAGCTTCCAAACTGCAATCATATTTTCATACTTTCAGATGAAGAAATTATTTTGTTTTCAATCAAAAGTAGATAAAAAAGCAGGGTGTCCATTTTCCATGATATTTATTATTGTTAAATCCAGCGGACAAACTGACATTCTGTTTGGCTTCTAGTCTTCTAGTATTACTAAAAAGTAGTAAATTATCAGGCTGATATGTCCAATACTAGATAATTCAAGTAAATGTTCAACCTTTCATTGTGCAAATTTTATTACAGAATTGCAATTCCATTGAATAATGTAACATTGATTTGCATACATAATTGTTACAGCATGTTAATCCCCTAACCTCCCTTGTAATTGGCAGAGAGTACTGGATGATTGCCTATGCAACAACATGCTAATGAAACTGTTTTGTTCACCCTGATAGCTAATTTATTGGAAATTTGTTTTTGTTTGGTGAATTATTTAAAGGGCAGTTTCTTTCTATACTACCACTGTTTTATTCTTGCTTCATTTTGTGTTTATAGTTTATCATGAGAGTCAAAGAGTATTTGAACATCCCATAAGATGATGATGATACAACTTGAACCTATTGAAACTTTTTTCTCATTAGTTGATTGATCATATTTATCAAAGAGAACAAAATAACCAAGATCCAGTCAGTGAAAATCAGAAAAGAGTAAAATCTGGAGTCCAGAACGCACATTGATTCCACATCCTGAAGAATATCAGCATCATTTTCTTCCTGCTACTTTAAATTTAAATTGTATTTTAACAGTTTTAAATGTGAAGATAACATGCCACAAAATGAAATGCTCAATTTCCTGCACCATATTTATTTCCAGGAATATCTCTGAAATCCACAAATGATGTTAGCTACAACTCTGTTGTTTTTGAAATCTACCTGGGGTCCTAGAGGAAAAAAAGTAGACATTTTAGGGAGCAATGGGCAACAAAGATTAGGCATTCTCTTCTTTAATTCTGCTCTTTTGCTAACATTTGTACACATATTTTAATTTTAAAAATGAGAAGTTAGTGTTGGAGTAAGTAAAGCCTCAACCTCTGCTTCTTTTCTTACCCCTGGGAATCCCTCTAGAGCAGTGTTTTTTAACTTCAACAACATTAAAGTGTGTGAATTTCAACTCTCAGAATTCCCAAGCTGGCTGTTCCAATCTTAATTTTTTTTTAAATTGTAGTTTTTTGTGGATTACGTTCTTACATCTATTGCTAGTCATGTTTATTCAGAGACACTTCCAATTCAGTTCAGTTACCAAAGGAAACAGGGAAGGTTGTAATGCCAAATGATTTGCAAAGATCATTTAAAACTTTATAAAATTCAATCACAACAGAACAGAGAACAATTTACATACCAGCCAATTAAATTAAAACAATTTTAGCTTGAAACTTATTGGTACCAATGTTGGTACTATACAAAAGCTATTTATCAAGTCTGACATTTATTTAAAAATTAAGCAAATGATGTATGTGCAGAAGGATGGTTTGGATCTCCATATGTTTATGCTCTGCTTATCTTTTTGAATGACAGGCACTTAAAAACTACAGTAATGAGATTTCTGGAATGCACTGTGATAATATTCAGTGATGTCTTGTAAGATAGTGATGGAACATATATCTACTGATATCTACTGGTTTTATAAAACCTTCAGTGTCAGTTTGATGGGGAGCAACCAAAATACTGGGTGGGAGAATATTTTCATATAAAGACAGAAGTAGATGGAGGTTTTGTCTCTCCTAGAGTGGGGGAATAACCATCCTATGTTATTTCCTATTTATTTGTGATTCATTTGCTCACTTATTTTAACTATATTCTGTCTTTTTAAAAACAAAATATCCAAATGACTGTATGCATATTATGTGTTGCTACTGAATTTAAAATAATGTTCCCAAAACAACAACAGAAAAAGCAGTATTGGGAAAAATACTTCTTCAAGTTTTAATCAACTTTTTCATTGCTTTTACAGAAAAGAATTCCTGATTACTTATCACGTATTAAATTGTAACCTCTAATGAAATTGACTGATTATTACTTGCTTGATAACATGAGAGTATGCAGTAGAGTCTGAAAAAAATCTTTTTCTTTGTATAGCAAGTCACTGCCTATATCTTAGAAATATTTGTTTAATATAATATTTAATGCTGATATGGGTTCCATTTTTGAAAACTTAGCAAACTTTTCACTTTCATAAGATAGCTACTGGATTCTTATAGATTCTTCTGAAGCATGCAGACTTCTAAACAAGCTGTTGTTTTGAATTACTTTCCCAGCTTCTTTCAGGACTAGGTGGGTGCTTCAGAAAGACAAGTTTTGACAATTTTGAGTATATTCTGAAATTGCTAATTCACTTTTTTTTTTACAGAGAGCCCTGGACTCTTGAGCCATGTCCCTGTTGAAATTAAAATTCTTGATGTTAATGATAACCCTCCAGACCTTTCCAGGGACTATGATGTCATTGTCTGTGAGAACGCAAAGCCCAGCCAGGTCAGTTTCTAATTACATACTTAAGGTTAAATCTGAAAAGAAATCAGTGGTAGAGGTAGCTATACACTTGAAAAAGAAGTGAATCTGGCCTCTTAGAATTTACTATTCTAATTTTGTTACTTTTGCTTCTTCATTCCCAATCTTAACTACATATCTTTTTCCTGAGAATTTTCCTGATCCTTTTATAAATCTAGTCCTAGATTTAAATGGGCAATGCCCCAGCCCTGCCCCAGGTCTATATTTCTTAATGTGTTGAAGAAAAACCTGTTAGTTGGAGATGAAGCAAGCTATGAGTAGATAAACGTGGCTCAAGGGCCCTATTATTTTTCTGACTTGTTTTTTTTTTTTTTAATCAAGCAGCAACTATAGGGAAAGGACATAAATGATTTCAAGAGCTATATCTGGTCATAAAGTCACATGTTGCCCATTTTTGTTCCAGGTCAATTTAAAACCTCAGGTGCAGAGAAGAGTAACAAAGAGGGAAAAATCTGGATCTCCTTGTGACAGTTTAAAAGTTTTGACAACATTTATACTGAAGGACAATACATTTACTTCAATGCACAGATACTTAACATACAGTAATTTGTAGGTGCAGGAACAAAGGCAGAGGTTCCCCACCCCCACTCTGCCAAACTGAAGCACAGACAGACATATACATCCAGGTTTTTTTTCCAGATAGAATAATGTCTTACCCACAATTTGCCTTCACTTTGTAAGGGATAAAATGAACTGCAAACAGTAGCTATCAGGTTTTTGTCTTGAGTTATAAGTGGGGAAATAACATAATCCTAGTGTTAGTGTTTTCTGTTTTTATTATTTTGCCTGGCAATGCATAAGTAGGTGGATGGAAATCATGTCAACCGCTGTTGCACTGAATTAGCAACGCCATCCAGAGACTGACATTGTCTGGAGAAAAGACCTTATTTTTGAACCTTCTCTGGAATGTGAAACTTCAGCTGTTCAGGGTGTATTGCATTGGCTTCATTGTTCCAGTAGTTTTTCTGACTCTACTAGAAAATTAAATTCTTCACTCTGAGAACTTTTGATAATTCCATCAAGATTTTTTTGGCTTCTTTTCAAAAATTCTCATTTCACATCTGATGTTGTGGTTAAGGCTGTTAGAAAACAGGAGGCTGGGTTTTAGTCTTGCCTTAGGCATGAAGATACAGCTATGTAATCTTGGCCAATCACTCTCTTAGCCAAAGCACCTCACAGGGTTTTGAGGGAAAATAGAAGGAGGAAGAAGAATTAGGTATGTTCACTGCCTTTAGCT
>JANHZU010002586.1:49488-63139 GCA_032468055.1 Acrochordus granulatus | reverse complement strand
CCTTTCCTTTCCTTTCCTTTCCTTTCCTTTCCTTTCCTTTCCTTTCCTTTCCTTTCCTTTCCTTTCCTTTCCTGTCTCTAAACCATCAGCACTATAATTACTTTCACAATGGTTTCACAGTCAGCTTTCTATATGTATTTCCAAATGGCTGCTTTTGCATTTATTTCTTTGCACATATGAAAAGCAAGTCTTTGATAGTAGCTTTGGGCAGAGTGAGAAACATATGTGAATTGCTCTTAGGTTCTGCTGTATAGCATTTCAGCTGCAAAAAAGCTGAGCTTATCACAGTTTTCCCCCTGAAAACAAAAAACAAAATAAATAAATAACACACAATAAAGAAAATATGCAAAGCTTTGCATCCCTCAAGGAAGAAATCAACCTAACAGCATTTTCCACCTCATCTTTAATCAGATTCCGTTCTTAACTGTAGGCACTTAGCCATTTCTTTCCAATGAAATAATTTGGTGCCTTGAAAATAGCATCTAAAATAATTCCATCAGAGAGTGGAAGTCCTATTATAAATGTGTCCATAGAAATTTCCTTGGCATTATTTTGTAGGAGATGGTGGTTATTAAGTATTTAAAAAATGCAATAACATATACAAACAAAGTGAAGGGAGGTTGCAGCTAGGGAAGGGAGCATGTTTTTATTATTATTATTTAAGGCTATATATATGTGTTGTGGGTATGTGCCAGTGCTATATTGATGTTCTCAGAGGAAATGTTCAGTCTATTTTTTGTTTGAAGCTGGGATAAGAAAAATAGATTTGTTAAATCTAGTGAAGCTTAACAGACCACTGAATTTCTGCATTTTGCTGCTGAATTTCACTTTCGTATTCTGGTTAGCTTTGGAGACTGCAAATTGGGCTGACCTCTACAAGTTGTTTCCTGTACTTCTGCCAGAGCAGCTCTGTAATTTTCCACCAGATGTTGCTTAAGACAACATCCTACTGAGATTTGAAGGATTTATTAGTATCTTATAGATTGGAATTAGATGAACAAGCTTGGGATGTAGTCAGTGAAACAGAGGAGAAGAAGAGAAATATTTGGGGTACAAAATCCCCATGAAGACTTTAATCCTTTTTATCACTTCCTGAAAATCCTGTGAATGGTGTCATTCTAAAAGAATAACTAATTGATTGTCTTCTTCTTTATGTATCAGCCTAGTTTAAGTTCTAATGTGGATGCTATTTGACAGAGCCCCGTTTATTAGGAATTTGCGCTAAGGTTATCTAAGATGGGAAGTTATCTCTAGAATCTCATTGAGACTGGCATTCCTTCACCATTAAATAAATTTCTAGTGCCAAAAAGATGGGAAGTTTTCAGCAAAATGACAAAAATAGTACAATACAATTGTAGCATAAGCTCTGCCCTTTTGCATGTTTGGGTGTTATCAAGATGAACATACTAATGATGCAGAACTTGTGATGTGATGGGTACAATTGCTTTACTTATGTGTCCACACAGACCACAGACACACTGGTACCTTGAACATTTCATTATGAGCCATTATATTGATTTACTTTTCACATTTTTAAATTGCCCATCTCCCTGAAAGAGGGATTTGGGACAGTATACAATAAAATATTAAAGTATAAAAACACCATAACAGTTAAAATGTAAAATTTTAAAAGGAAGCAAAAATAATTGAAGATTGTTACAACTGATTTAAAAGGAAAAGGGAAGGGCTTCGGCACACTAGCCAGCCCCATGGCAGCATGTTCTTCTGGGATTTTCACATAAGGTTATGGAATCAGGTTTTTAATTCCTTTTTGGAAGGCCAGGAGAACGGGGCCTGTCTCACCTCTGGGGGAAGCATATGAGCTTTTAAATGGGTTATTGATGTCATTCTCACTAATTTGAAGTTATGATTTTAATTTTTTTAAATAGTGATAAAAAGTATATTATTCCTATTTGGGATGAAGGTGATGTAATCAATTATCCCATTCTGTAAATAAAAACAGATAATATTTGGAAAAACTGAGGTATATGAATTGTTGCTTTGTTGCTTAGTCAGCCAGATATTTAGATTGGATTTGGCAATTTGTCCACCTATTGAGTTATTCCCAAGGGCCTGAGTTAGGCAAATGATATTCTTTGATGTTGACAAATGTATCCTATCAGGATGTAAGCAGTTCCAAATAACATTACCTTTTGCAATTAACTGATGATGAATTTTTCGATGCCTATGGCATTCAAGTGGTGCTCCAAAAGTTTTGGAATTGGAACAAGGCTTCTAGTACTATTGGTACTACCTTTGCTTTCTTTTCCCATAATTTTTCTACTTCTACCTGCAGGTCTTTGTATTTTGTGATTTTTTCCCTATTCTTTTTCTTTAATTCTGCTGTCTCCAGGTGTTGCAATATGTTATCAGATATGTTTTCTTATCAACCATTATTAAGTCTGGGCTGTTATGTGGCAGATGCATGTCTCTCTGAATTCTGCAACCCAAAGCACTTTAGTTTCTTCATTTGCCATTACTAATCTATTTTGTGGTCCCACCAGCTTTTCTTGCAGGCAAATGGTACTTGTTGCAGATATTCCAATGCACCATTGTTGCTACTTTGTCATGCCATTATTTGTAATCAGTCTGTGAGATCTTGTAGAAGCGAACTGGTGGTTTACTGTTTCTTCAGCTTCTTTTGCCAACACAGCATTTGCTGTTTGTTGCTGTCTTCTTAATTCTTGCTTTGCACACATTTGTTATTAAGACTTGGTCTTGTGCAGAAAGAATTAGCCCCTCTATCTGTTTCTTCACCATTCCTGCTCATAGACATTGCCAGATCCTATTGTTGTCTGCTTTACTTGCTAGGGATGCATATATATACTGGCCATGTAAGGATTTGCTTTGTTATGTCTCTTTTCTATTTTTCATTTAGTCTTACTTGAATGCCAGTTTGGTCTCTCCAGTATTCAGTAAGTCTTCATGATATACTAGCTTCAGTGCATCTTCTTCATTGTCCTTCAGATATTCTTCCGATGCCCTTTTTTTTAACTGTCTGGTATACTTGCAAATTTCCAAGCCCACTTTTGCTCCTTAGTAAATAGAGTTCATCTATTTCATTGTGTGGATGAAAGGCATGATTCATTATAATTTTTCAGGTCTTCCTATCCATGGCTTCTAATTCTGCTTGAATCCAGCCCATTATTCCAACCCTGCCTATAATGACTGGAAATCCTCAAGTGTTAATTGCCTTGATATATTTCTTTCACTGGGTGTGCAGTGGCACAAGAGGTTAAGATGCTGAGCTTGTCAGCCAGAAGATTGGCAGCTCAAGTTCAAGACCCAAAAGCCACCACATAATGGGATGAGCTCCTGTTCTCTGTCTAGCTTGTGCCAACCAAGCAGTTTGAAAACATGTAAAAATGCAAGTAGATAAATTGGTGCCCACTTCAGTGGGAAGGTAACAGCATCCATGTGTCTTGGTGTATAATCGTGCAGGCCACATGACCACAGAAATGTCTTCAGACAATGCTCTTTGGTTAGGAAATAGAGATGAGCACTGCCCCTTAGAGTTGGCCATGACTGGCAGGGGAAATCTTTCTCTTTTTTATTTCCTTCCTGATTTTAGACTTGAAGATCTTCTTCACTCTCCTGATGTATTCACTTCTAATCTTCTTGATTTCAGAAGAAAATTTGTAGCATGCTTGACATTGTCAGCTTGAAGGATACCAGATATTTGTAGTGAACGTTTTCATTCAAACTCTTGATTTCATTTTCTTAGGGTATTTTGATTCCTTCAGTTTTCACTATATTTCCCTACTGATATTAAGAATGGCACTTTTATTCAGTCCAAACTTCACTGCAATATCCTGGCTGTATATTTGAACAGTGCTGAGCAGCAATTCCACTTCAGATGGTGTTTTGCACATGACTTCAGATTATTCATGTAAAGGAAGTAGGAAAGCCTGGCAGATATTTTTAATGCTTGATAACCATAGCCTGACTTGTTCAGTATGGTTGACAGAGGAATAAGTGCAAAACCAAACAGTACTGATGATAGTGAGTCTCTTTGAAAGATTCATCTCTTGATATTGACCTATCCCAGTCTATCACCATTGACTAGCAACTGTGTCTTCCATTGTACCATTGATCTTTGAACAAAGCTTCTGATGTTTCTACTGATTCCTGATTATTTGATTATATGTGGATAATCTACAGTTAGATTCTCTGATGAAAACCAGCAAAACTTAATAATTCAAATCCTAACCAAGGACACATTATAATTTTTACTTTTACAATGCCCTTCAGAATAGTTTAGCTTTGTTTGTCCAAGTATATTATGGATAATAAATACACAGGTGGCATTAGTGACTGGAAATTCAGAAGAGCTAGGGTGAATGAAATCCAGTGTAACTGGGATGAATTTTGTGAGAGAATTAGCTCAGAGGTCTTTAAAAGCCTCAGTTTTGGAGTGTGGCAATGCAGAAAATGGAGAAAGGATATTGAATATCAGCAACCCAGGGAATCTCCCCCCCCCTTTTTTTTTGCTCCTTGGAAGACTACTTGTGAGCAAGAATAAAGCAAAAAAAGCACAAACCTTTGTTTTTAACAGCATAAGACTGTTAAAAGTATTAATATTTTGTCTTACTGACAGAGACAATCTGAATGCTTTATCTGCAGGGAGATTATCTTGCAGATTTTGTTTGGGGTGAATTGTGATTTGGAAGGCTAAGAGGAGGAGAAGCTGAGACAATAGGGTTGGAGGTAGAGCAGAGAAGGAGAAAACCAAGAAGATAAATATAACATGAGATTCTGTGCAAAAACTATTCCAGTGTATGAGGAGTGAGGAGAGATGGATTGCTTAAATATGTAGCATATTTTTCCATGTGCTATACTTTGGACACATTATGCAAAGACCCAGCTTTCTGGAAGAGGCTGTGCTGCTGGGAAAGGTGGAAGGAAAGAGAAGAGGATGTCCAGCTGCAAAGTAGATGGACTCAGTGCAATAGTGAAGAGTACACTGTTGGAAGACATGAAAGAGCAAGTTGGAGATAGATCATCATGAAGAAAATCTACCTTCATGGCTACTAGGAGTCCAAAATGACTTGATGGTACATAATCAATACTTTTAAAGAATTATTCAGGCTGTTGCATTAGAGAAAAAAAACTCAAAAAGCTTCCCTCCAGATCCCCAGGAGCTTCCCCAGTTGAGATCAGTAGCTTTGTGTTCTTTAATATTATCACCAACAGCTTCCTATTGTTTAATGTCACAATTGTATCATGCTGTCGACTGTAGACTACAAAGGTAAAAAGTTTACAGTCTGAGATTATATTTTCTTTTGGGGGGGGGATGTCACATGAAGGAGGGAAATGGACTCTTAGAGGTACCCTGTTGGCAGAAGGATTGGCAGCAGGCTTGATGAAAATAAAGTCTAGAAGACTCTGATTTTAAGATTATTTGGGGGAATTAGCTCTTGAACTCGTGACCAGCTTCTGCACTACTGCAAGGGGTTCATATACATTTCAGAACTATACAATGGAAATCTCATGTCATCCCCCCATACCTTCCTTGCCACCCCTTCTTTCTTTTCTTTTGCAGAATTTTGTGAGATCACACAAATTTAATTCATAACTACTAAAGCTTCACAGAACCAGTTTAGTCACAAAAGCATTGCTGGGTGATAACAAATTTATGTATGTGCTTCAGAGACATCAGTGTAGGATTGTTTCTAATGACTTGAGTTGGTTCCATTTTTATTTTCTGTTTTGAAGGCAACTTTTTTTTAAGAAAAGACAGGAGAGAACACTCAACAATTGAACAAGATGAAGCCCAACTGTCACTGAATCACTGTGAGTTCCTTCTTTTTTACTTTCCACTGGTCAGGCACAGCATTTAAGTAAACTAATTTTTCTATCCAACTACTGACCCCAGAGAGATCTAGGCAAACACTTGCCTTTCCAAATCTTGTGTTTTCAGCCTTTGGCTTCTGAGCTTCTGCTGCTGTCCCTGATGTTTCATATTTTATCAGCAGCATGCCATTGTGTATTTCACAAACATAGTTTCTCAGAAGCCAGATAATCTGTGTCATGAGCACTACTATTATCAGCCTTTTCTTAGTTTTCATCTGCTTGAAGAAATTGAACATCAAATGACAGCTTCAGCTTCCATAATTATCTTTACTATATGCCATCAAACTTCATGTCATCTGAAGATTCTATTCCTAAAATCATAATCCATGACCTAAATGAACCTTAATAATAGCTGCTTCTTCCTTTAGCATTGCATTTATATTTAACTGCATAATGAAAAAACAAAATATTGCTATATGATTTGCATTGTTGGAGATGCCAAGGTGGACATCAAATCCAGGATCTGAAGAACATTGGTGATATTTCAGCAGTAGTGTCCAAGCTGGATCTTTCAATTATTAACACTGAGGCAAAGCTCCAATTTTACAACAGTATTGTTTTGCCAGGTGTATCCTATGCCAGTGAAAGATGAACAATGATGTGGTAAGTGGCACAAAGAGTAAATGTATATCACCAGTGCTGCCTACCAAATATCCTTGGTGTTACATGTCACAATCATGTGACCAGTGCTGAAATCCTACAAAGAAAGATGCCTCATGTTGGATACAAGACATTGTGGCAGAATGGAGGAAGCATTTCATGGAGCTCATTTTATGTCTTCTAGATCAGCATCATGCCAAAAGTGCAATCCATTGGACACTTCCTAGAGGAAAATGGAATAGATTCAGTAAAACTTGACAGAGAATATTCCACAAAGATTTTCTAATTGCTGATATTCTGTTGGAACAAGCAGCAACTATTACTATTGATCAAAAGCACTGGAAATAATCTGCTGTCTGATGCACTTAGAATAAGACAATCTACTACTCTGGTATAATGTAGGTAAAACTAAGGCTGAAAGTTATTTGAAAAACCTGTGAAGTTAAAACTTATCCATAATTTCTGAAAAAGGTGAGAGCAAGAACTGATATTGTCAAGGAAGCTATGTGGTAGACTTGTTAGGCTTTGAAGAAAAATGTATTTATAGTGAGAACTGGTAAGAATATTAAGGGAGCGAACTATACCTTCTATTCTTTTTAAGATGATCCCATGCTAGTCGAAAGAGAGTACACACATACAGTACCACTTGCCATTTCAATATAGATTTTCATCAGGAACATTCAAGTCTATTTTGCTGTAGCACTTTAGAATCCTCTTCAGCCTTTATTTCCAGACAAAATTGTATCTTTTTAGGGACACATAATATCAAGGAAGAGAATGTCTTCATTGTCCAAGAAATTATACTTTATTGTGGTGGCTGATGGCATTTGATTGGTTGATTGCTGATAGAAAGAATGTTCATAGTTTAGCAGTGAAATTTATTTTGCAATGAATACTCGCAAGCTCTTAAAACACCCTGATTTCTTTACCTCTTTTGTGAAGACTGCAACTAGAGAAGAGGCAACTTATAAATAGAAGATATTGTTAAAAATGAATCCTAGTTTATTCCATTGAATTATTGAGAGATAGCATACTTCCTTGGGACCTTGTATTTCCTTCACAGCTTTCTCTGAAGTGCCCATCTGGTAATCCTGGGACATGAGCATCTGTGTTTATTTCCCATTCTAGAATGCCCTCATCCCCAGAACCAGATTTCCTGGAATCTCCGTTGCTGTTTGTTTCAAACTTTGCTCTTTTGTCGGTGAACTTTCTCTGTGTGTCCTGCCAGGTCTTAATTCTGCTTGACTTCATGCAGCTGTTTCACTGAGGGCTCCCTCAGAGTGAGGTTGGACCCTGATGTCAATGCCTGCTGTTGCCTCTTCCTTATACAAGCTGCTAATTTCGTTAAGGAGCAGAAATCGAAGCAGGGAAGTGATAGAGAACTGAACTGCTCGTTGTGTTTTGTTAGCATCCCATGTAGGATGGTGTTGATTCAGGGTTGTCCTCCAATTACTTTGCCCTCACAATGTGTGTGAGTGCCTGTGTATGAGGAGTGGTGCTGTGGTTCCTGTGTTTTCCTTCACTCTGGACTTCGCCTAGAATTTGCTGGTCCCTCTCCCCAGCCTCTTTTTCTAAGTGGCAAGAGTGTTGGTTCTCCCATTGTGCTGCTGTTCTTGAACAAAATGTTGAAAAATGTTAGGTGAGTTGATAAAATATACAATGAGACTACTGAACCAACCTAAGAGACAGCAAATATGCACTTATAGTTTAAACTGTGCTCACGCATCGGGCAGGTCTGACGCTGAACCCTCCCACTTTTCTGTTCCAGGAAAGCACAAGCGAATTGTTTTCCTTCCTGTGGATGGATTTTCCAGGACATATACACTATATGTCTTTGTGTGTGGACTTGTGTGCACTATGCATACATATGCAAATATGAACAATGCTAAATTGAATTTATCTACTGTACACAATATTAAAATATGCACCAATTTAGAATCATGCTGCCTTTATTTCATAGTATTCAATTTCTTTCAATAGTCAATCTTTCATCTAGTTTAATGTGGTTTATGGAACCATTTCCCATTTGAAAACCTTTTTATTATCTTTGAGTTTTGTGTTGGATCTTTTTCTGTTTAAATGAAAAACAAAGCATATACGTTGTTTTTGACTTACAGTCAATTTGAGACTCTGGGATTCATTTTTATCTCTTCCTCTACAAATTATTTCCAGAGTTAATGTTTGTTAGCAAATGGCTTAAATTGCCCCAGTATAACTGATCTACCTTTTTTGTTTATTTTTACTATTTTGCTGTTCTGCTTTGTGAGCTATCATCTGCAATTAAAAGTTCTTAGGCCATTTCCACAACATTAATTTTATTGGCTAATATTGTATAACCGCACTGAATGTAACACTGATTGGCATCTGAAGAACAACTTTAGGTCTGTCCCAGGCCTGAAGGCAGTTAGACTTATGGCTTTGAAAAGTCATTATTTCAAAATATATACCAGATGGTCTGGAAGTTGGTGTTTGAGAGATACAGGCCCAAAGCTTGGAACGAATTGTGTATTCCACATTTGTTCATATTTTATGTATACTTTTATGGAAACACTTTTATGATGTTTGAAGCACTCCACCCCTCCAGATATTTCCCTTTTTCTTCTGCTGCTACATTTGTTTATTTCTATGAATTCTTTGTTTTTTTTATCAGTGGTGCTGAAATCAACACACATAGATTTTCCAGATAGCCAAGGGCGAAGTCAAGAAGTAGACACCATTGTACCCATGGATAGAAATGTACATACTGACTCATTTCATGTCTGTCTAGCTCCTGACCCTACCTGATTTTATATTATATTTAATTTAAAAACATAAAGCAAAGCTGATCTTTTGCAATACAAAGCATCGTATTCTAGTATACTCTACTTGCATAAATCCCATATCAGTTCTTAGGAAGTTTTAAAAAAATGATGGGATGGTGCACACTAGGGCTTTGTTTTGGAAGTGTAGTATATCCATTTGATTAGGAAAATAAAATAGAAAGGTAAACTGTGATGGCAAAGATTATTTAGGGAGCTCGAGAAAGATGGAAGGGAATGATCTGATAAGTTTGCCCCTTGGTAAGTGGATTTTTTGTGATTAATACATAACATGCTCTTAAATTTTCAGATGAGCCCCCTGATCCCAAACAGTTATGTATTCCTAATAATAATAATTTATGCATTGATCAAACCTAGACTTAATCCAGTAATATTTCCTGCATACTGTCACATATATAAACCTTTCAGCTGATCAGATCACAACTCCAATTATTTGCAGATAACATAACATGGACATATAGAATTTGTAGTACAAAATATCTGGAGGTCGTGAGACTGGTGAAAACTGCAAACCAGTTCTGGATGTCATTATTTGGAAAGGCTGCCCTGGCTCTGGCCCTTTTGAGTTTTGAGAAAAGTAGTAAATCTTCCTACAGTAACTATATTTTCCAGTGCAGAATTAATAAAAGTCTTAAAACTGAGTCCAAGGACTGATACTTGTTCAAAGGTTCAAGTAGAAATCTACCCAAGAAAAGACTGCAAATTCTGTCCTAGAGTAACACAGTGCCCTTGAAACTGATTACAGAAGAAATGATGAATCCCAGCAAATAAAATTTGCAACTCTCTGGCACTTTGTTGCCAGCGATCAGGGGACTGAAAAGTAGAAGATACTTTAAAAAAAAATCTTTTAAAGAAAAAAATCTTGTCCTTTGTCACATTACTCATAGCATTATATTTCCTGAGGCAACCAGGCAGTTGGCTGATTGAGCAGCTCCTCCACATGGATCAGTTCTGGGCTGGGCATTGTTAACAGAATGAGGCATCCCCTACATGTCAGACACTGGGGAGAAAAGGGATTGTGGCTTAGATATTGAGACTTATCTTTGAAGAAAGGACTCAAGAGAATATACAAAACTATTCATGAATAATCAAGATTTTTGCATTAAATTACTTATATTTAATTTCATTACTGTGAAATCCTCCCTAGGTATACCAAAATGACTCCATTCTGCTTTGTTGAAAGAATAGGTTGTGCGTAGTGAATAAATCATTTTACTGAAAGACTATAATGTAGTGATAAATCAGCAGACAATGTAGTTCTTGGAATCTGGTTTAAATAGCCATACTTTCCTGGTTTAAATCTCTCAATGTGAACATCTGTGAGATTTATGATTTGTGATAAAGTTGCCATTGAATTTTCCAGGGAAATATCCTATGTGTTGAGGGCAGCTTCATTGCTTGCACAGTTGGATCCCAAAGTCCATAAAATAGAAATTAACAGATAGGCAAAAATATACATTTAAAGGGGTGCAAAACTACACCCTTAAGAGCTGAATAGCATGGATTACTAATGGAACATGAAGCTAAATGGAGCAACACATTTGAAGAGGACTAGAGCAAAAGGTAACTTTTGCCCTTTTACTTTAATTGGCAATAGAGGAAGACAATGTCCATTTTTTTTCTGGTATTACTGGGATTTGGGTTTATATTTGTCTGTCTGCTCATCTATCTGTCCATCCATCTTCTATTAAAATAGTTTATGGATCAGTCTTGATCCCAAATACCTTGCATGATAAAAGAAATCAGAAGGAAAGGAACACAATGCATTGCATAACCAAAAATACAGTAGCACAGTTTAGATAGATTTCTGGGAACTAGAAAAGCAGATTGAAATAACTGTAACCAGAAGATAGAGATACCAACATTAAGCTAAGAACTGCAGCCCAGTGCTGTTTTGAATAGATCATTTCCCGGTTCACACCGAAACCATTGTCCATTGTCCAATGTATCAAAAATCATAAATGATTACAACCAGATTGTAGGTAAATAGGTTCAGGATTAGCAAAGCTAAAGAATAGACATTCACCCAATAAACACTCCCACATCCACTGCAGAGGATGTTTTTGCTACTTCCCTCTTGACCTGTCATAGTTTTCCTGTTCTAGAGTGGCTGATGTCTTCCACAGAGCCTAATGATTTATTGTAGCATTTTGAAATTAGACAAAGAATAATATTTTCTGAATTTCTTCACAGGAAGGAAAAGTTCTGCAACAGTTCTTTAAGGGCAGAGTTCTCCTTTGTGATAAAAATTGGAATCGATACAATAGCCAAAAGGGGAAAAAATCTTTATCAAGCAATCTTTGTTTTATACCTCCCTTGTACACCCACATTGAGTTCAAAATGTAGGCTAAGAGTGAAGGGAAAAATAGGTAAGTTCATAAGATTTTTTTCCCAAATTACAGTGAGCAAATGACATTGCTACTTATCTAGTTAAAATATCTTAATTAACAGATGTAGGGAAAATTGCTACATTCTATTTATTCATTAAAAAAACTATTTTAATGCAAAGTCAATGTTATGCTATATGAAATTCCAGTAATAAGCATTTCAGACTGCTTATTAAATTCCCCAAATGAAGAATGTAGGTGTATTTTATTAAATCTCTATTTATTTTGTTAAAAAGAAAAAAAATGTGTCCCTTTGAAGAAGGATAAATGCAGCCATTTATTTCTCAGTCATGTACAATGTGATAACATTGTGTTGCCAGAGCAATTTTCATTTGCTTTTTAAAAAATGTTTAAAAACTTTGTTTTTATATTTTTAGGAGGAAAGTTTGTAATATTCTTACATTTTTAAATATGAAAAACTAATATTAGACCAATCAAACCCACCATTACAGTTTTTAAGTATTTTTCCTTTCCTTCTTTTTGTTGCCTTCACATCAGTATTTCCTCCTTGGATTGGCCTCTGCAGTTATCTTGGCAAGGTTTTTCAGAAGTGGGTTAGCATTGCTTCCTTCCTAGAGCTGAGAAAGTATTACTAGCCCAAAGATACCTAGTTGTTGTTCTTGTTCAGTTGCACAGTCGTGTCTACCTCTGCGATGCCATGGACTGCAGCACACCAGGCATCCCTGACCTGCACTGCCTCCCAGAGTCCACCCAAGCACATGCCCATCTCACTGACTATGCTACCTAACCATCTCATCCTCTGCTGTCCCCTTCTCCTTTTACCTTCAATCTTTCCCATCATCAGCATCTAACGAGTCCATTCTTTGCATTAGCTGGCCAAAGTATTTGAGCTTCAGCTTCCGTATCTGTCCTTCCAATGAACAATCAGGGTTGATTTCCTTAGGATTGACTGGTTTGATCTCCTTGCAGACCAAGGAATTCTCAAAAGTGTTTTCCAGCAACACAATTCAAAGACATCAATTCTTCGATGCTCAGCCTTCCTTATGGTCCAGCTCTCACAGCCATACATTACAACTGGGAAAACCATAGCATTAACTATGAGGACTTTTGTCGGAAAGTAATGTCTCCGCTTCTTAATACCCTGTCTAGGTTTACCATAGCTTTCCTCCCAAGGAGCAAGCATCTTTTGATTTCATGGCTGCAGTCACTGGTGCAGTGATCTTGGAGTCCAAGAACATAAAATCTGCCACTGCATCCATTTCTTCCCCTTCTATTTGCCAGGACAAGATGGGACCAGTTGCCATGATCTTAGTTTTTTTAATGTTGAGTTTCAAGCCAACTTTTGCACTCTCCTTTTTCACCCTCATCAAGAGGCTCTTTAGTTCCTCTTCACTCTTTCCCATTAGAGTGGTATCATCTTCATGTCTGTGGTTGTTGATATTTCTCCGAGAAATTTTAATTCTGGCTGGTTATTGACCCAGCCTGCCATTTCACATGATGTACTCTGCATATAAGCCAAATAAGCAGAATGACAATATACAGCCTTGTCCTATTCTTCTCCCAATTTTGAACCAGTCCATTGTTCTATGTCCAGTACTAACTGTTGCTTATTTACCAGCATAAAAGTTTCTCGGGAGACAGGCAAGATGGTCTGCTCCTCCCAATTCTTTTAGAATTTGCCACAGTTTGTTGTCATCCACACAATCAAAGACTTTAGTATAGTCAATGAAAGAAAAAGTTTTGCTGGAATTCCCTTGCTTTTTTTTTGACCCAGTGAATGTTAGCAACTTGATCTCTAGTTCCTCTGCCTCTTCAAAACTCAGCTTGTACACCTGGTAGTTCTTGATTCACATATTACTGAAGCCTATCTTGTAGTATTGTGAGCAAAATCTTGCTAGCACGTGAAATGAGTGCAATTGTATGATAGTTTGAACATTCTTTGGCATTGCCCTTCTTTGGGATTGGAACATAAACTGAACTTTTCCAATCCTGTGGCCACTGTTGAATTTTCCAAATTTGCTGGCATATTGA
>JANHZU010002586.1:16614-49388 GCA_032468055.1 Acrochordus granulatus | reverse complement strand
GACAATGGTAACAAGAATAATAACATAAACAAAATTATGTATTCAACAGTAAAGCATGCATCCAAAATTAGCAGCCAATAGAAAGGGAGTACAGTAAAGTTTAGAAATTGAACCATGATCTATTGATAAGTATGTATACATCTTAGACAGTACTTTTGGGTTAAGTTAGAGTTCCTTGCACCTTATGTCCTGTCATATCCTCAGACATTGAGCTAAATGTTGGCACAGGAGAAAACTGTCTCTGTGTCTGCTTATTTTGATATGCAATAACCTATAGTGCTTCCCAGAGGGAAGAGATTCAAACCAATTATGTCCAGAGGGAGAGGGGTCTTCAGATATCTTCTCCAACCTTCTCTCAACCCTCTCAATATGCAAGTCCTCCATGGACATGTAAGCTAACCTACATGGTTGCTGCACCAAACCAGACAGATAGATATACAAAGGATGGATTGAGCTTCTTGAGCTGATGCAGGAAGAACATCCTTTGATGTGCCTTCATAATAATGGTGCTAATATTAGTCATCCATTTCAAATCTTGGGAGATTATCGGGCCCAGAAATTTGAAGGACTGAACTGCAGATATTGTGTTACTGAGGGGGTGAAAGAGGAAGACTTTTCCTAAAATCCACTGTTATCTCCACAGTTTTGAGTGTATTGAGCTCTAAATTGTTTCAATCATCCAATCTGTATATAGACTCATCCCCATCTCTAATGAGTCCAGTGACTGTTGTGTCATCTGCAAACTTCAGAATTTTGACAGAGGGTTCTTCAGAGATGCAGTCATTGGTGTCATTGGTGTAGAGGGAAAAAGTAGCAGAGAGCACACACAGACCTGAGGAGTGCCAGCACTGATTGTCTGAGTACTGGATGTAATTTTCTCTTGTCTCACCTGTTGTTTCCTGTCTGTCAGAAAGCTGGTTATCCACTTACACGTATAGGCAGACACAGTGAACTGGTCAGTTTGTAGTGAAGAATGGCTGGGATGATGGTGTTAAACACTGAGGTCAAGTCCACATACATATGTCCTTGGGGAGGCAAGATGTTGCAGGATATAATGCAATGACATATTGACAGCATCATCTGATGACCTGTAAAATTATTTCATTTTTGTAGTCCCCTTATTCTTGCTTATATGGGACAACAAATTTATTTTCCATTCATTTCAAGTTGTTCCCAAGGATATGGAATGGGTGATGATGATATGATTCTTATCCAGTATCTCCTCTAAGAGTTGGAGGCAGCTTACAGGGGGAACCCTCTTCATTTCAGCCCCTCAATAATAACCTCATAAGACAGCTGGGCTGAGAGTCTATGACTAGCCCAAAGCAACACAATGAGTTTCCATGACTGAAAATGGACATGAATGGCCTAATGAAAAAGCATAATCACTATACCACATTACCTTTGAAAGGAGATGGATGAGCTTGAAACTTTACAATGATTTAGAAATACAATGCAAGTATATCATATATCTACTTAATAATTGTACCTTTTTAAGAAGTTAAATGCTATGAACCATAAGCACATATGTTCAATAAATAACAATTTCTGACTTACCGTCAGAACTTTCTACCATGTTCTCTTCTTTTTGAAAACTTTATTATTGTTAAATAAAATATGCAATATTCAAAAATCAAAAATGTGCAGCAAATTGAACCATAATAAAGGGATTAGAGTTGAGGGAGGATTGTATGTGTATATATATGTGTTGAGTACCAGAACAATCAAGGTGCAGGAGAACATGGTCTCAGATTTGGATCATGGATACAAAACCCTCATGCATAGATGCCCGTACAAGTATCATCCTATTCCCTTTCTGAGTATGCAAGATTATTCAAAACAGAAAAAAAAAAACTATTTTTTTTAAAAGGACCAGTCTACCTAAGTATTATGATTTCAAATTCTCAGTACCTGACTTTTGAAGATTGCAATAGCTATTCGAATATTCAGTATGCTTTGTCAGTAGTGTGTGAATTGGGGAGAAGAGAGACAGGACATCTGCACATTCTAATAGAACACCATGTAATAATGAATAGGCCTTCGTGTTTCATCTCTGTCATAGTCATTAGCAGCAGTCATTAGCAGCCGAGCAGTGTCTTAGCTACCCTTCCAATAGTATTCATGCATTCATTCTTTTATATAGTAGTCAGTCTCTCGTGGGCAAAAAAATTAAGACATTCTGGAAATAAAGCTTGCCATTCACCTTAAATAACAACCAATAAGTAGCCCTAATTGAAAGTCAATTGTAGCCAGTAAAGTAGCAGCTATGTTAGGAATAAGAGGAATATTTCATCAAAAAGATTTTGGGGAGAGACAAATTCTCAAACAGTTGGGGAAAAAATTCTCAGGAAACTGCTTTTTGGGAAAATGATGGCTAAGCTCAGGTTTCCTGCCTGTAGAAATATTTTCTTAATGTTGTATTCACAATCCATTGAATAATGTTCGAACCCAACTATAAACTGTCTTAGAATTAGAACTGCAAATCTGGGATTCTGAGAATTCACATTGGTGTAAGGCCCCAGTTTGGGTTGATCTGGTTGAAGGCATTCAGAGGACAGTTTCTTGAGTAGAGATTCTGAATATAAATAATATCCTCTCAGGAATCATGTACCTAAAGTATGATTTAGCCATTGGTAGCCATTTTCTGATGTTATCTACCTATCTGCAAGCAGAATAAAATACAGCAAGTCAAGACCTTTGTAAAATAGTTGGTGAAGAGATGCAAATAAACTTACTGAAATGGTATCAACCATCATTGAATAATACAAACATAAATGGTTATGAGATCAACCATGGAATTGAAAAATCAGCCATGTTGTACAAATGAACAATATTCTTTTAATTACATATAATAAAATATTGCATATCAAGAGGAAATACAAGGCAAGGTGGGCTGGGGATATTTTTACTAGGCACAGCATTTGAATACTAATGTTCCAAACTCGTCTGTACTTCTGCAGCTACACAATTTCATTTCACGCTAGTCTGAAACTAGAATTGCCATGATCTGTGGGTTCATCACGTTAAAATATGCAAGTAGGTTTATAGCACATTTTACAAAACAACTGTATGCCTCATAAGACTTCCGATACACTGCCTTCTTCCACCCTATGTGCAAATAAGAGAAAAAGTAAAAGCCTAGAAATAAAACAATTTAGAAACATTGCTGTTTAAAATGCCAGGCTTTGGCAAGAGGGTATACATTTGATAAAGTTTTTTTTGTAAATTTTCCTATTCTCTCTTATAAATGTAACTACAATAAAGTTTTCAAAAAGAAATCTCTATTATAAATAATAGGATAAATTATGTAAATTATGTAATTATGTAAAGCAGATCAGTTGCTTCAAATAGCAAACATCCAGGTGTGGCACAATGGTTAAGGTACTGGCATAAATTAATAAACCAACAAGACCACTCTCAACCATGCAGCTCACTGGGTGACTTGGGGGGGGCAGTTACTGTCCTTCATAAAGTAGCTTTTGCAGAGAAAAATAGAAGAAAGAAATTCTATGTATCCTGCCTTGAATTTCTGAAGGAAAAATGAAATAAACGTAAATATAACAAATCAATCAATTCAGGAATTCAGAAATGTCATGTTGGAAACACAGAAGCTATGTATGACTTTATTGCTACCTCTTGATGTTTTAGCTCAAACCCTAAAGATATTCACATGTGGTATATTCATATCTGCCCCATTATCAGTTTTGATAAAAAGTTCAATCATCAGGGTTTTTTTGCTTGGAATGAAAAGGAACCTCAACATTTTCAGGCAGGATGTTTTGGGATCCTTACTAGTTTTGGATTATTTGTAAGTGATTATGTTCTGTTTTGATTAATGTAAGGTTCTCTTCATTTAGCTTGATTGGTGGAAACTGGCTGGAAGTTGTAAATGATGCAAACTGAATCAGGCTGCTATCTCATTCAAAGTATAGGGAGCACATGATGCCCCTAATGAAAGATGTTCAATTCACAAATTAGCTTGCGAACACAATTTATGGTGCTGATATTGATTATGAACCATCTCTCCATTAAATGGGAAATAACTTCTGAAGCTGCTTCCACTAACAGAGACCCATACCTGTGATATGGAGGAAGGGGCTATGGGATGCATTCTTGTGACCATAGCATATGGTTTCCAGCTGTTTTGTCAGCTAGAAAATTCATAAAGGTGCTTATTTTTCTCCACACAATTTAAAAAACAATTTTGGTTTTACTTTTACTTTTCTTTTCTTGTGTGTGCGTATAGGTGTATTTTTTGTAGATGCCTGAGAAAAAAGGCAGGGATATAATCAAGGAAATAGATAACATATAAGAATAATATAACAACAATGGAATCATATAAAGTGAAAAATGTTCTCAAAAACAACAGCTTCATTCTTCATTCTTCTCTGTCCTGCCGTATTTGGAATCTATTGTTCAATCGTGGGAAGTAGTGAGAAGCTGTTGCTAGGATGCTTCTTCATTCACATTGTTGCATTTCCTATAATGCAACAGTCTTTCTTGTGAGCAACATAGCAAAAACAAATTAGAATACATTTTAACATATATTAAGACTGGAACTGCATGACACATATTTTGTGGTTATATTCATGTGAGATGAGATTGAGTAATTATTTCCTGCAAAATCTTCTCCTACTACATTTCTTTTTTGTTCTGATGTTTGTTAGTGAAATTATTATTTTTTTAATCTTCAAACACAGATCCAGTGGTAGAAGAACTTTGTTACTATAATATCAATTTTTTTGGGTGACTGTTGGCAAATTGCTCATCACCGAATTTTTTTAAGCATCTGGATTTAGAAAATATTTTCTGTCTGGATCTGAGATATGGAATACACTTTAAGTAAGTCTGTTTGTTCTTTGTTGTTGTTCAGTTGTGCAGTCATGTCTGACTTCATGACTCCATGATCTGCAGCATTCCAGGCCTCCCTGTCTTGCATTGGCTCCTGGAATCTACCCAAACCCAGTCCCATCACACTGACTATGCTATCTAACCATTTCATCCTCTGCCATCCCATTCTTCGTTTGCTTTCAATCTTTCCCAGAATTACAATCTTTTCTAATGAGTCCTTTCTTCGCATTATGTGGCCAAAGTATTTGAGCTTCATGGCCAAAGTATTTGAGCTTCAGCTTCAGTATCTGTCCTTCCAATGAACAATCACAGTTGATTTCCTATAGGGTTGACTGGTTTGATCTCCTTGCAGTCCAAGGGCTTCTCAAGAGTCTTCTCCAGCACCACAATTCAAAGGCATCAATTCTTTGGCACTCAGCCTTCCAGCTCTTACAGCCAGACAATACTACTGGAAAAACCATAGACTTGACTATATGGACCTCTGTCTGCAAGGCAATGTCTCTGCTTTTTAATATGCTGTATAGGTTTGCCATAGCTTTCCTCCCAAGGAGCAAGCGTCTTTTGATTTCATGGCTATAGTCACTGTCTGCAGTGATCTTGGAGCCCAAGAAAATAAATCTGTCACTGCTTCCATTTCTTCCCCTCCTGTTTGCCATGATCTTAGTTTTTGTAATGTTGAGTTTCAAGCCAGCTTTTGCACTCTTCTCTTTCACCCTCATCAAAAGGCTCTTTAGCTCCTCTTCACTCTCTGCTATTAGAGTGGTATTGTCTCCATATCTGAGGTTGTTGATATTTCTCCCAGCAATCTTAATTCTGGCTGGTGATTCATACAGCCCGGCATTTTGCATGATGTACTCTGCATATGAGTTACAGTAAATAATCAGGGTGACAATATGCAGTCTTGTTGTACTCCTTTCCCAATTTTGAACCAGTCTGTTCTTCCATGTCCAGTTCTAACTGTTGCTTCTTAACCAGGTAGATGTTTTTCTGGAACTCCCTTGTTTATTTCTTGATCCAGCGAATGTTGGCAATTTGATCTCTCGTTCCTCTCCCTCTTTGAAACCCAGTTTGTACTTCTGGTAGTTCTCGGTTCACATACTACTGAAGCCTAGCTTGTAGTATTTTGAGTATAAGCTTGCTCGGGTGTGAAATGAGCTCAGTTGTGTACTTTGAACATAAGTTATCAAAAAAAGCATAGATTATTTTTTTTTGTCTCTTTCTTGCATGGGAGATTTGTTTTTTTGGGGAGTCAGAATATAATGCTATTATAATTTGGCTATTTATTAAATTTATATGCTGCCCATCTCACTATTACACAACTCTGGGCAGCTGACACATAAGAAAAACAACAATATGAAACATTAAACCAATAAATATATGAACAGAATTAACAGAAAATTAGGGGTAGAGGTGGGGTCTTCAGGTTAAGACAATAACCACCTCAATTATGGCATGCCCCCATCAGGGCCTCAGGCCAACCAGTAGAGCCAGGTTTTTAGGCCCTTTTGGAAGGCCAAAAGGGTGGGATCAGATCTCACTTTGAGGGCACAACATTCTTGAGGGTGGGAGCCACTGCAGAAAAGAACCTGGGAATTCCTTAACTGACAAGCCTGTGGCATACCCCTTCTGTTGGTTAGAATGGGACAGGCCAAACCCATTGGGGTGAGACTGTTCTTCAGATAATTTGGTCCCATGCCATAAAGGACTTTATAGGTGATAACCAATATCTTGGATTGGACTCAGAAGCAAATTGACAAACAGTGCAGCTCACACAGCAGTGGTAATTACATAGGCCACAATGGGGCCCTCAAAATTGTCTACACAGCTGCATTCTCTACCACTTATAGCTTCTGAAGACTCTTTAAGTGTAGCCCCATGTACAGCACATTGCAGTAGTCCAAACATGAGATGACCTGGGCCTGAATGACTGAGTACAGGGTTTCACAGTCCAGGAGAGGACACAAATGGTGCACAATATGAAGTTGTGCAAAGGGTCTCCTAGCCACTACCTGCAATTTCAACAGGAGTTGAGAGTCCAGGAGAACTCCCAAGTTGCACACAGGATTGGTGTCGGGCAGTACAACCCTATCCAGAACTAAAGTTGTTGAACTCTAGGATCCCGAAGCCACACAAATCCATAGCCATGGTCTTATCAGGATAATTAGTACACATTTTTGATAGCATCAACTTGAGGGGACATGAAGATCCAAATAACTCTCAGAATTTGTTTTGAAAACTTTTGATTGGCATGATAGATTCCTCTTCCTTGCCCAAAGGTACACTGAGGCAAAATTGAATAATCCTATCCAGGATTAAAAGGCTGTGCAAATGCCAAGAAAAGCTAAAGGTGGATCTTAATGATAAATCACTGAGTGGGTTTGTGTGTTAATGTCCCAAATAGCCTAATTAAAAAAAAAAACTCACATTGGTAACTATTTCTGGTTTATAATAGTCTTTTAATTAGTATAAAGCATATGGGCTCCTACCATATACTGTACACAGTTTGGGTTCTTTTAGCCTAAGATTTTAATATCTAAATGTTTTGATATGTTAATAGAGATGGCATTTTAAATTAAATAGAAAGTATTATAATTTATCATTTTGATTAATAAGTCATATGATTATCATTGTTAATGTTGTATGTTTACTTAATTTTAATTGATGCAAAATATTTTAAAATATAGATCTAAATAATATTCATTTTTTAATCTTTTTAATTTTTTAATTATACAATGTTGTAAGTCACTTTCTCAGTTACTTTTTGCTTTTCTAAATTCTCTTCTTAGTAGTCCTCTGCCTTGGAATTAGGACCCCACCACTTTTAACAATGCTACAGCCTTGGTTCAGTGCCTTATTCCCCCCTTTTTATGTTTTATTTTAATATGATGCATTATGTTATTTCAGTACAATGATACCTATATAGTATAATTAAATTTGTGATACTGTTATTTAGATACCTTAGAGTATTGTAAATAAAAAAGAATATATATATATATATCACTGATACAAGCTTTATCATTATTTTTCAACAGTTTTTCAAAGTTAAATATAACATTAGAAGGGAAGAGATAACAGAATATATTGTGACATATATCAATGTATTTGTTATACAATAAAAATTTGATCTTAAGCCAAATTATTTGATATTGAAATTTCCATTGTATTGTAATTTGGGGTGTGTCTCTCTGTGTGTTAATGAAAGGAAAAAAATAGATGATAAAGGCAGCATTAAAAAAATAAGATACCAAAATAAATAAGAAAAAAAGATAAAGAAAAAAGAAGAGTTTTTTTAAAGCTACAATATTAAGTTTTTGACTTTCTGCTTTTTATACATCTAATAGTGTGCAATATATAATATGTGGACTTTTAGGCCTCTTAGAAGCCAGACTGTAGGTAATTGTATTTGCCATGCTTCATGCTGTGTTGTATGTATGGGAATTAAATGATGCCTCATTGTTTACCAAAAAATCGTGAAACAATTGCATTGTTCCATAATTAAATGACTACCAATAGAGCTTTGCTGTGCCAAAGAATACACTAAGGAAATTGTTTAATCCTAAGATCCATCCACTCCAATATGACTGATCCTGGCCAGCAGCTGCACCCAAAGTTTTTAGTTGTTTTTCACACTTTTCCAGAATTGACAGACAGTGAACCTATCATACCTGTCCACTGCAAGTGAGCATTGATTCTCCACTTTAAAAACTCCTGCACTGCTGATAGAATAACAGTAGAAATTACTCTTGCAAAACAAGAATGGATGGTGGAGACACTGGCCAACGAGATACCTAATTTATAGTCCAGGGCCAGACAAGAAGGAATACTTCTTAATTCTTAGTGAGGTTATATACCAGGGACTGTAACTGTTCCAACCAAATAGTAGAGAAAAATGCATTTTTCAATGTGGATGGTAGGTTAAATAAAGGTCACTGGCAAACCATATCAACAGGATCCTATTGTTTTTAATATCTCCCATTGCATGATTGGCACAATTAAGAAAGTAGTACAGGTAGTTTTCAACTTAGGGCCAGATGTTCAAAGTCCATTTGAAGATACAATGGACTTGAAAAAGTTACAACCTATCCTTAAATTTACAACTACCATACCACCCCGTGATTGCATTTTGAGTGCTCGGCTATTGGCTTACATTTATAATTGATTGCTGTGTCCCATGGTCACATGCATTTTCCATTTTCTGGCAAAAAATGTCATTGAATGAACTGGATTTGGACTTACAACCACATGATTTGTTTAACAATCATGGTGACTTGCTGAACAACTATTGTAAAGAATGGTTGTAAAATCAAGCCCAGTCATGCAGTGACTCAACATATCATTGCAATAACTTAATGACCAAAATTCCAGGCTCAATTGTGGTTGTAAGTCGAGGGTTACTTGTATGTGGTGAGCACTAATTTTAGTTTATTTTTGTTTTTATTTACTCAAAGCATGAAGAAGAGCTGTCTAATTGAAATATTTTGTTTCATTTTTAACTTTTAATACCTGCCCAAATATTAGTGATTGACTAGAAAGTGATATTTGCTGTAGGAGAAGTTGCCAAGTATAATTTTGGCAGTAATTTTCTTGGTTTTACTTCTTCACATGTGTGTGTATTTTCTGCATCTAATTTAGTGCTTTCTTCTTCAAATCATGACATTTAAATCCACAACAGCTGCTTCGATGAATTCTTTAAAAACCTGCGAAGAGTCCAAGCAATAGCTTTCTAAATTTTGATTTAAGCATCCAAAGTCTTCAAGGTGGAATGATGCTTACTTGTCACACTTTACATCTTTAAAGGCCAAATGAATTTGCAAGCAGTGCACGAGAAGTACCCAGTGTTTGCTTTCATCTGGCAGAAAGGATGTCACCAAGCTGCTGGCTCTTTGGCAAAAATAAAATCAGGCAATGGAATTCAAAATGAACTTGATTTGTTTATAGAAATAGAAAAGTGGTATGAGGACAATTGCTGCAAAACAAAATTATCTTTCTTTTCATATGAAAATGTGGTTCTTTTTAATTTGATGTGGTTCTTTTTAAACTGGAGATATATTTTGCTTTGGAAGGGTGGCAAGTGATACAGAAAAACATGATGACTGAAGATTTATGTTTTTAACTATTTACAGTGAAATAGTAAATATCAGGTATACACAACACAATCCCAGTATTGACAAATTTCCTCCTAAGTCTGCTTCTTAGAGACTACCCCCTCCAGCTCTCCTGCTTCCTCCTCCTTCCACTTTATCTTCTTCACCCATTTCTGCATTTATTAAGAGAATTAAAAAAAAGAAAAGATTGGGCTGGATTTATTCAGCCCAGCTTGACTTTCTCCTGGAACTGTTCAGCCAAACACCTATTCATTGGGAGAAGAATCTTTCTCAGGGTTTTCTGCCAGCCCTTCCCAGAGACCAGGGCTTCACCAACAATAGACAATCCCCTCATTCGGTTCCTGGGTCTTGTGTGAAAATCCTGTCAGCAACCAGTTAGGTCCCTAGTTCCCATTTTGGGTCTTGGGTGGAGATGTCATTTCACTGGGTCTTCCCTACCCTTCCTCATCAGACTTCAGCATTGTTTGCAGCGCTCTTTCTAGAAGCAAGATACAGCACAAATAAGATTCAGAAAGCATTTGCATTGGAAGAGTAACTCATGTTTTAAAAATGAGTTAAAAGCCCATCTTAAAATAGGATTTAAAAAAAAATGTTTAGTACATTCAGGGTCTGTAAAAAGATCCTGAAACTGGCATGCTATTACTGAGAAGGCTTCTCATTCATCATACCTATCTTAACTCCTACAGTAGAAAGACAGATTACATTTGAACTAGTTTAGAAGGACAATTCTTATTAAACTGAGATGCATTTTCCTCATATGTGCATGGAAACTGAAACTGAAGTTTTGCTGGGCTAATTAAATATAATTTCCATTGGAACCAAACCAGAATACTATGATATCAGGAACAGAACTACCAGGAATTTATACCAGTTTCAGACCAAAATTTTCAGATTGTGGTTTGTCCTCAGTCTGGTAACTACAACTCTCTGATTAGAATATAATAGGAAACACGATTCATGAATTAGGAATCACTTTGCTGCATATCAAGAACAGTATAGAACTGAAACAGTGTGAGATACACGTGATCATAAGCCATGTAAAAATGTAAGAAGCAGAAAGAGATGCAAGCTCACCTAAAAAAAACGCTGTCTGGATTTGGGTTTTGGAGAAGAAATCTAGAATGTCTATGAGCAACACTCATAGATGAGTGATGGATGAACTGTTGATTTTCAACTGTTGACAATCAAGTAACTGTGTAATCTTTGTGCTCTTCCAATCTGCATGTTCACAAAGAACATTCTGTATGGAAAGGTGTTTCATGTTTCTGGTCTATGGAACATTCTCATAGTAAAGATTAATAAAGCTTTATTATTCATTCCAGAAATTTCTGAAGACAAAACTCTTCTGGATAGCTTTTCAGACTGAGCATTTGCAATCTGATTCTTTGTATAGTTGGTTTTGATATTTATTTGTTGAAATATTATTCAAATTTCTGTGAATTTTTTACAGTATAGTATGAACAATACTAAATTCTAGTACCAAGAAGATTATGGATAGGTCACATGTTCAATGAATGAATATAATATGAATTAACAAAAGCTGTTTGAAACTTATCCATCCATCCATCTGTCCGTCCGTCCGTCTGTCTGCCTGTCTGTCTGTCTGCCTGTCTATCTAATATCATAGTGTTGCAAATTGTAGATATCTTATGGTGAGTCCCGTTATTCAACCTGATCAAAATAAAAATAAAAAAAATTCAGTTTACTTCTCTGGTCCTGCTGAGACAAGCAGTTGCCAGGCTCAACCACTGCATTTTGATAATTTTATACATATGACTATACTAGCTTCTAGAGTAGCTGACCTGGATCATGGCTTATTAAAAAGAACTGGAAAATAGTGGATACCTAATATAGCAAGGCCTCAAGATACAGCTCATTCAGCTTATTAACTTCTCCAAACTGTCATGTTGCCCTGGTAGTTTCTAGTGACATTTTGCACTGCAATATTCCTTAACAGTGACTTTTGATTGCTGGAATTGTATTACTGTAGTGGTAGGTATACACAGAAATTGAAAGAAAAGAAGGGGGGAAAAGAAATGCCTGTGATGGATCACAATTTGAGGCCACTAAGAATGTAAGACCTACATTAACTTTGTTTCCTTGATCTCATTAGCAGCAAGATCCTAGCATCTGTGCACCGTTTTTTGAAGTGTTCTGGTTCTGTAATTGCTAATACATCTACCATTTTTGCAAGCTGACCTGTGCAATATTCACACCTGTTTGTGAGATAATTCTCCTATATTCAGTAGAGTTTTTCTGAATTACTTATGAATAATTTGCATATGCACATGCATGAACACAAACAGCAGCCAATGTTGCTATAGTGATTAAGATGTTGGACTAGGAACAGGAAGGCCAAGATTTTAGTCCTTTCTTAGGCATGAAAACTGCTTGAGTGATTCTGGGCCAGTCACTTTCTCAGCTGTAGATTGGGAAGTTAAAATCAAAATGAAGATCCATATACAACCACAATAGACTAGGATGATGGCTTACATATTATAACATTCATTGAGGATACCTTCATTTTGTAATGGATTATTTTGAGCTAATAATAATAATAACCTTTCATGCTGACAGTATCAAGTATACTGAAATCAAGAAGATTACAAGTGAATAAATCACGAGGATGAAGAACTTAAAGTCCAAACTCAGTGGCAGAAATACCACTGAAGCAATTAACACCTGGGCAATTTCAGTCATTAGATATACATCTGGAATAGTGGACTGGATCCAAGCAGAACTAAAGGCTCTGGATAGGAAAGCCAGAAAAATAATGACAATAAATCATGCCCTTCATCCTAGCAGTCATGTTGATAGACTCTACTTACCAAAGAAAATAGGTGGCCATGAAATGTTGCAAGTATATCAGACAATTGGAGAAGAAAAACAAGCATTGGAAGAATATCTGAACGAAGAAGATGCACTGAAGCTAGTATACTGAAGTCTTACTGAGTACTGAAGAGACCAAACTAGCTTAAAAGAAAGTCCAAATTATGAATAAAAGAGAGACATGACAAGGCAAAGTATTACATGGCCAGTACACTAAAAATAGTAGGCAAAGAAGATAATAACAAGACCTGAGAGCGGCTAAGGGCAGGAAAACCTGAAGCAAAGACTGAGGGGCTAATTCTGGTTGCATAAGACCAAGCCTTAAGAACAAATGCATACAAAGCCAGAACTGAGAAGAGTAATAGACAACAAATGCTATCTCTTCAAAGCAAGATCTGGTAGTACCACAAAATAGACAAAATAATAGAAAATGAAGAAGTTAAAGTGCTCTGGAACTTTAGAATTCAAATAGACAAGCACCTACCACATAACATTCCAGACTTAATCATCAATAAGAAAGATAAAAAAAACTCTAGATAGTGGACATGGCAGTACCTAGAGACAGCAGAACAGAAGAGAAAAAAACTGGAGAAAATCACAAAATATATTTTGTGCAGATAGAAGACTTGCAGATAGAAGTAGAACAACTATGGGAAAAGAAAGCATAGTACCAATAGTGATACGTTCCTTGAATGCAATCCCAAAACATCTAGAACACCACTTGAACATCATCAGTAGTAATCAGTAAATTGCAAAAGGCAGCTTTACTTGGGACAATCAATTGCAAAAGGCAATGATGGCACTTTAACACCATCAAAAACAACATCTGCCTTTCCTAGGTCCTCGGAATGACTTGATAGGTGGATAAGAATGCCAAATTCATTCTAAACATCTGGCTGAATCTGCAACAAATCATCATAATAATAATCATTATTATGATTGAAACCCTTGGAGCAATACCTAAAGGACTCCCTCAATTTTTGGAAATGTTGAATTTATTTGATCTAAGCATCCTAATTTGCAAAAATCCCACCTTGGTTGGAAATGTATGTATCCTTAAATGATGCAATAATAATTCATAGGTCCTTGGTTAGGACATGAATTGTTAAGTCTTTGACTGTTAATCTAACAGCAAATTACTGTACCAATAATAATAATACCATAAACATTATGGTGAGATGTAACTTACAGAAACCTATACTGGGTCAACAAGGAACATGCTAGAGATGGAATTCCTGGATACCTGGTGAAGAGTGGGCTACAGGACTCAGAACTGTTGGCTGAGCAACCAGGGCCAATAGTTACAAGACTACTGGAAGAAAATTTGTTTACCTGTTGCAAATATTCAAAGACTGAAAATAAAGAAATAATGATTTGCTAGCACCACTTTAACACCATCAGCATTGACAAAATCATCATCAGTAAATTGTAAAAGGCAACTTTACTTGGAACAGCTTACATCCTACAATGATATCTTTAGTATTACACAAAATCTGCCTGTCTCAGTTCCTTAGGAAGGACTTAATAAGTGGATAAAAATATCAAATCCAATCTAAACATTTGGCTGTATGGCCAACCACAATAATACACACTAAAGACTACCATGACTTTTAATTATAGCTTTGGTAATTATGTGTGTCGTTATACTTCTGTTTGTGTGTCCTGAATCTGCTGCCAATTTGGTCATCCTTCTCCACTAGTTTTTAGATTCTGAATCCTACTTTTCCCTTGACCATCCTCTCAAAAAGGAAAAAAAAGCAAATAATATGACCTTGACCTAGAAAACTTCCCATTAACAAGACAGGTCCAAAGAATTAAAATGTAGGTATGGTGTATTGCAGAAAAGACATAGAGTGTATTCCTCATAAAGCAGTGGCCTACAGAGGCCCAGTAGGAATCACATACTGTATATTTATGCTTCAGACAGGAGAACCTGGACAGTAAATGAAAGAAAAATTTGTTTGGGAACCTGTGCTCCACTGTAGATGCCAATAGATAAAAATATTGCCAAAAAAAATCCATGGTCTTCACTTCAAGAAACAGGGGCTACATTTTATGTTCCAACATGTTTAATTTCTCCCAGTAGGGCTGAAACATTAGATTTAATGATCCTCAATTGCTTGAGTATATTAGAAAGAAATAGATTAAACAGTCTGTCTCTTCTGTTACATAAAGATAAGTTGTAATTTCAGAGCGCTAGCAACAGAGGTTATTGCAAGATGCCACCATTTTAAAGTACTTGTATATCGTTTCCTTGACATATTATTGAAAATACTCTTTATCTTTCAATTACTCAAAATATTATGACATATAAACAACTATAATGCTTCACTACTGCTTTGTCAACTAATGTGTAAGATTTTATTACATCATGTTTCATATTTCCTCTGCCTCTTTTCTTGTCTGAAGAAAAGTTTTGATGATAGTTATTTACAGAATCATTTTATAAGGAAGATTAATTATCAATGCTACTGTTTCACTTCTGTCTTACTATATAGAACAACATGAGGACAAAACAATATTCAACCAATTATTTTTCCTTTAGTTATTAGTATGCAATAATTTCTCAAAAAAGCTCAAAACACCTCAAGATGGCACTGCAGACAGCAGCCTCAATGAAATGAGCTCTTGTATTTGTTTTGTTTCTATGTTTTTCCTGTCACAATTCTACTGTTCTCTGTAACCCTTTGCAAATTACATATTTGTAATATGTAATTCATACCAGAGATGAACTCCTGGACATTGGATGACTTCTTAAGAATGTTTTTTCTCCTGTTTCTCCTATTTTTCAATAGGAGGTGAGATGTTATGCAGACAATTTGGTTGGGGGAGCAGCAGGAGGGAAGGAAAAGGAAGAAGAGAGGGAAGTATGCATGTGGGACTAAAAAGAGGAGAGGAAAATATGGGGCATGCTAGTAAAACCCCTAACAAATTTGAATTCAATAATAAAATGGATGAATTTCTCCTCATACATCAGAAAAATGCTGATTTTGTAAGCTCTGCAGCACTTTACTTCACAGAAATTTGGCTCAGCAAGACTGCTTTGAATATAGCAATACAGATTCTGGGGTTTCAGATTCACAGAGCAGAATGGGTGATGGAGACATCTGGAAAAATAAAGGAAGGAGCATCTGCTTTTATATAAACAAACAGTGGTGTACAGATGTTATGATGGTAGAGAAAATTTGGATTTTCAGGCATTATTCATCAACGGTAAATCATGTCATTCTCTATGGGAATTTGCCTTTGTCATCTGGTTGGAATCTAGATCCCTCACAGGCTTTTGTTGGTGGAGCACTGTAGAACCTAATAATTTACATAGTTCAAAAATATCCAGACTCTTTACTTATTATCTTAGGAGAATTTAGCAAAGCAAATTTTCACACTTGAACTGCCCAGATGTCATGTCATGTCAGCTGCCCCACTAGAGATAAGATATCACATTTGAACTGCCCAGATGGCAGCATGTCAGCTGCCCCACTAGAGATAAGAATACACTGGATCACTGCTATACAGCAATAAAAAGATGTTTATCTCTCTGTTCTCCATGTGTCTATCAGTGCACTGTATGATATATCTTATCCCCTCCTACAGGCAGAAGTTTAAAACTACAAAGTGAAGAGATGTTCTGAGGGGGCAAAATGAAAGCTGAAGACACACTTTGATTATACAGATTGGTCTGTCTTTGAAGCTGCTTCAGAAGACTTGTCTACTTCAGCAGAAGTTACTGATATTGTGACATCATACATAAGCTTTTTCAAAGACATGTGTGTGCCTATCAATACCTTGTGCACATACAATAAGCCCTGGTTCATAGTGAAACTCAAGGAGCTTCATTGCAATGAAGAAGAAGCCTGCAAGAAAGGAGAGAGGATTTTGTGTAACCAGGTCAGAAATGCACTGACTAGAGAGATCAGGTTAGGAAAAAGGAACTACTCTGTAAAACTGAAAAATCACTTTCCAACTAAGGATCCTGCTTCTGTGTGGAAAAGCCTACAGAACATCATTAGCTATAGGAGTCCATCACTCTTGTTGAGGAAAGCCATCAACTAGCAGACAATCTGAATTTGTTCTACTGCAGGTTCGAGAAACAGCCACCATTACCTGCTGCTGACAACCCCACCTCAGTCATATTAACACCAGATATTTCCTTTACAACCACATCCATACTTCCTCCTGGGCCTTCACCCACTACAAATTGACCCAGCCCATTGTGCCTGTCCATACCTGTAAGTGGATAACCCTCTTCCTGACAGACAGGAAGGAATAGATGAGGCTAGGGAAAATTACATTGAGTACTCAGACAATCAGTACTGACACTCCTCAAGGCTGTGTGCTCTCTCCATTACTTTCTTTCCTCTACACCAATGACTGCACCCCTGGAGACCTCTTTGTCATAATTCTGAAGTTTGCAGATGGACTCATTAGAGATAGTGATGAGTTTGCATACAGATGGGATGTAAACTAGCACTGTGATATGGTTGAAACAATTTAGAGCTGAATACACTGTAAGCTGTGGAAATGACAGTGAATTTTAGGAAGAGTCCTCTTCTTTCACCCCTCTCAGGAACATGGTATCTGCAGCACAAACCTTCAAGTTTCTGGGCTCTATAATCTCCCAAGATTTGAAATGAATGGCTAACATTAGCACCATTTTTAAGAAAGTACATCAAAGGATATATTTCCTACTTCAGCTCAAGAATTTAGCCTACCTCAAGAGCTGTTGATACAGTTCTGCAGAGGAATCATTGTGTCTGCCCTTTGTACATCTATAACTGTCTGGTTCAATGCATCAACCATGCAGGACAGGTACTGACTCCAACAAACACTCATTTGGACTGCAGGACTGCAGAAAGAATAATTGCAACTAGCCTGCCCTCCATGGGTGACCTGTAGAGAAGGTGGAGAAGATATCTGCAGACCCCTCTCACCTTCAACATAATTGGTTTGAACCTTTTCCTATGGACAGCACTATAGAGTATTGCATACCAAAATAAATAGACATGGGAACAATTTTTTTCCACTGTGCCATCATTCAGTTGAATACTTGACTCATGCTATATGATAGGAGACAAAGTGCAAAGAATTCTAAATTAATCCAGAAGCACTGTCTAAGGAGTATACATATTTATCAATAGATCATGGTTTGAATTCTACACTTTAATAAATTCCTTTTCTATTGGCTCCATTCTTAGAATGCACACTTTATTGTTGAATGCCTAATTTTGTTTATTTATGTTATTATTTTATTTACTGTTGTCTTGCAAGTATACTGAGAGCTGGTGGAGTCAAATTCCTTGCATGTCTAACCATGTTTGGCCAATAAAATATCTGAACCTGTATATTGCCATTCTTGCCCTACTTCTCACTATAAAACAGAGGGATATTTCAGTTTATTTCTGTTCAGATTACATTCTTTTAGACTTAAGTTCTAATGTATTCTATTTCAAACCCTATATATTGTTATATACAATCCTGCTTTTTCCAAATTTGCATTTTTCTATTCTCCTTTTAAAAACATGTAATTGCATTTTTGTTTTTATTAAAAATCCACTTTAGTGGATATTTTCCTTATATACCAAATGTGCACACTTTCCCCTGCTTTCTTTTTCATGTTGCAAACTGCCCAGAAAGTACAAACTGGGAATTCTGTATTAAAATATTAACTAAATAAATGTCTTTGTCTCTCCCTAAATTGGATGTACAGGACATATATTAAGGCAAACAAGGGGCTTACTGAAGGCTTTACCTTTGTAGAATGCTGTGTAATTGGATTTTCTTGGTCAGTGTGTTTGTTATCTATAAAGCCCCATAGCATAACTTCACATCTGATTTTCCCAGACACAAACTGTGCATACACTTGCTATTGCAGCAATATCCATAATTAGCTGCCAAGGGTTTATGATTCTCCAAGAGAATTGTGCTGATCCATTCTAGGTTTGGGAGACATTCAAGACAGATCATGGCCCAGCAATTATGTGCTAAGTCTCAAGCTTCCAGGGACATATGGTGAATTGAAGAAGGCTCTGTGAAAGCAGATCCGAAGAGGACAGAGATTGCCACGTGTGCTTTACATGTATACTCCTCACACTGAGACGCCAGGTAAGAAATTTGGGTTTGAGCACCAAGAGATTATGGGACTATCTATGTCAGAGACTTTTAAAGGACACTAAATTTGCAAACCTCACTTTGTAATCATTTTATAATTACTGTTACATGTAAAAGGAAGGAATATAAAGTTGGTTTATTTGATCAGGATTAAAATACGATATGTTGTTACTTCTGGCTCCACTTTTTGGATTTTCTGCTGACAGCAGGACTGAAAAGATGATGTTCTATGGATCTGTTTATAGATAAGAGATGGCATATGGGATGAGGAGATAAATCTTTGTAACTTTAGAGAGGGCAAAGAGATACTAAATAAAAACAATTTAATAAATTTAAATATAAAGTTATTTCTTTTTCTTTATTATATTATTACTTTTCTCTTTCTTCTCCTTTTCTTTTCTTCTTTTTCTTTGTATTTTTACTTCTGTTTTTTCTTTAAGTTTACTTTGTATTAGGTTTTACTATTATAATCAAAATTCTTAATAAATATTATATTCAAAAAAGAAAAAGAATTATGTACTGAACCTTCTGCAATTGGCTGTGTGCTGATCTTATTCTAGAGTACCATTGCAAGGTGGAGAAATGGGATGCCAGCCTGATTCTGCATCTGCCACTTCCAAGTTGCCGTATTGCTGGTTTACAACTCTACCTTTGTTGTAATCTATACAGAGAGACTATGGGGAAACTGCAAATTAACCTTTATTCAATAGAATGTTTACCTCCCCATCTTGGGAATAAGACTAACAACTTAGAATAGTGTTGTCTCCTAGCACTTTTATAGATGCTTATATCTTTCATGATGTTGGCATATTATTTCATGATCTGGTTGGCTGCTCTGGTTCTGATACAATTCCTGAAGTTCATTCATAATAATCTTTTTGGTTACCTGATAAACACTTTAGTTTTTCTACTAAAAAAGAAAAAAAATCTAAATGTCAGATCTTATAATTATTGTGTGGTAGAACTATATATTCTGTAGTCTTCTATTAAACAAATTCAGGTAGTATCAGTGAGGATTTTTGCATTACTGTATTGTTCAAAGATGATAAATCAGTACACTGAGATGAAAGGATGCAATATTTTGTCAAAATTACCTAAAGGAAAGGCAAATGACAAAACATGCATTGTGAGTCAAATTCTGTCCCTTATGTATTTGCATACAATATCATGACTCAAGCATAAGTTTCCTACATCGTGACATCACAATGCATCTTTCATCATTTTGGTATCATCACAATTAGGAACAAACAGCTATGAGGGCATAAGTATTAACAGATGGCCAAATACAGCACTCAGTTATTTTGAATGAGGTAATTCATAAATCTTACCAACAGGTCCAATTATCTTGCTATTTGTTTTGTAACTTAGTACCCAGTTTTATATTTTGTTTTCATGTTATTCAGGTTTACAATGATATATTTCATCAAGAGTTTTCTTGCAATAAATGCCTGTCCTTCCTCATCTTATTCCTACTGCTTCATTAGACAAACTTCCAGGTCTGCACACTGCAGCATACAGCATTAATTTCTCTATTTTTCAGTCTATGCTGAGATGATTATAAATTGACCAGGGAGATATAGGAAATCTCACCCTCCATTTTCTACCAAATGCTTAATGAGGGCTAGCAAATTGGAAAGGTTATAGGCTTGTTCCCTTGATTGGAAGAAAAGTAATTGACATCCCTCCCACATAAAAACAGAAATAGAACTAGAGGCAGTCAGTGAGGTTAATGCGTCTGAGAGCTTTCAACAAAACACGTTTAATATTTGTATCCGAATTTAACACTACAGTTTCTCTTCAGTTCCAAAACCCAAAATAAAACAACATATACTGATGAATAAAGTTCACTTTTTTCACTTTGGAGATTTTTCTCTGTATTGTGTATTTTTCCCAGTAAAAGACATTATATCCTTCATGCCCAGGAGCACCGTGGTTTCAAATTATTTACATGCAGACCTCTTCAGCTATCATGGTTTCGTTCCCTTGCTCGCCTAGTTGAAGACATTTGTGACAGTGAACCATTTATAAAAAAAAACTGTATTTAATGTCTGCATGAATCTTCTTCTGCTATGGCTGGCTATCACTGTAACAAATACAACTGTTGCTTTGGACTCTGATCCTGTGAACACATTGACCAGAGGTTAAATGATGAGTTGCTTCTGACTGGTTATATGTTACCCACTAATTCAACAGTTTGCTAACCTGCAGAGGAAGGAGGGTAGACTACATTAAAGCTTATTCTTTAGAGAACTCTTATGATATCATTTCCTATGGTGTCTCATGTGCTGTGAATGAACTTTTGTTGAACATTTGCGTTTATGATTGGGCATTGGCTTCTATGCATATTGTCAAGGTCCTACCACACAGGGAACATAGCTTTTCTCCTACGGATATTCAGAAGAATATGTCAAGGTTATTACAGCAACATTGGCAGAGATTATTTGGAGTGCTCATATAATGCCTGAATGGTGCTTAGGAACAGGAGAACTACATTTTATTGTTTACAGGCACAACATTATTCAATAGCAAACTGATATGTAGAAGCTCAGTAGGTAATATTTGTCTAACAACTGTCATCTGTTATGTCACTATATTTCTCTCAGCCATTTTATTACTTCTATATTAGGCTTTTCCTAAAACAGATTGGTTCAGATTTTAATTCATAAAGGTGCAGACAGTTCACATATAGACTGATAGTTAATACACCTGCTACCCTCTTAGGGCTGCAAAACCTGAGCAGGTTATCAAACTCTGCTTAGGATTCAGTTCACTGTTAATGAACTGCATTTGTTTCAGATTGCCAACAGTGTAATAAGCAAAAAGATAATTCAGGTCCACATACACAACTAAGATTCAGAGGGCTGAGCGATAAGGTCTGAGTTTTATGGAGATCAAATAAATCACAGAAGTAGGCACAAGAAGTGCAACCAGTCCTGAGCTGCAAAAATGTGGATGGTCCTCGAGCAGAATTTTCAGCTGTGTGTGTTATTGTTCTTGTTTTAAAGTGGAAGAAATGAAATAGGTAGTAAAAAATATCCCAAGACTGACTATATTTATAACTGAGAAATCATGCAAAATCTGATATATTTCCACTTCAGAATAAATTCTCTGGAGTTGAGTTCAGTATGAAGTTTCTAGAAGCTGCCATATTGTTTTTCTTAGCCAAAATACAGCAAGGGATTGTGACTGCCTTAATCAAGGCTTTTGTGTTTGTTTCCTTGATTTGTTTTCGCCTTTAGCCTTTGAGTTTCCATGTGGCCTCTTTTCTAAGTACCAACCATATCTGACCCTACTCAGCTTTTCATGATCAGCCTGGGTGAGCAAGGTGGTTTTGCCTACCTGAGCTCAATTTTCTCTTTAGGACCAGAGGAAAGTTATTCCACCTTCAATAACTTGGTTGAACACTAGAAGTCAGAATAAGGTTTGAAGTTAAAAGTTAAGGAAGAAACCTGCACCAGAATGATATGAGAAGCAGCACTGTGTAAGATGTTATTGGGATTTTTTTTAATTGTTTGGAAACAAAACAAGGATAGAGAAGGAGAATGTTGCAATATGTTCTAAGCAGAAGAATAATCTTTTTTTTTATTTGCTTGTTTTATAAATATCAATTCTTATTACTCTTTCTGTTCCCTTAATAAAGCTTGTGCAAGTTTACCAGCTACATAACAGGCAGACGTTCAATCAACAAGATTGCTCTTTCCCCATCATTTGTTCAACTGATTCCTAGCAAGTCTTCCTTGCTGAATGTGTTGCTTAATGCATATCCAAAGCTGTGGGCAATTACTTCAAAACAGAAAGGGGTAACCAAGGACAACAAACACCAATGGGCAAATTAACTCCACCCCAAGCATCAATCAGTTGT
Source organism: Acrochordus granulatus (assembly GCA_032468055.1). Classification (NCBI taxonomy): domain Eukaryota; kingdom Metazoa; phylum Chordata; class Lepidosauria; order Squamata; family Acrochordidae; genus Acrochordus; species Acrochordus granulatus. The sequence continues at coordinate 26,633 of JANHZU010002586.1, read as the reverse complement.
TTTGAAGCAACAGAGCATAATTTGACTTCAACTCTGGCTTGCTCTGCCTTTCCAACCCCCCCTTTTTTTTTACAAAAGAGCAAAAAAAAAAAAAGAGAGAGAGAGAGAAAGACAAAAATAGGTGTGATGAGTCCTAGGGGTCGGAAGCAGAAGTCAGAGGGTTGTCTTTGCATGGCAGAGGTCTCATTATTATTTTAGACAGCTGCCTATTCAACAAAGGAAAAATTCAGGCTCATCTGACAGCTACTGTACCTCTGAAGCATAGCCATTCACCTCTGGGGAATTTTTGAAAGGACTTTTGCTTGACTGAGATGGAGCCCTACAGCTACAAGTATGTGTGAGAGGCAGGAGCTGTGTTACTTTTCTTCATAGGATCACCAAAGGAAACATTGCCTTGTGCTTTTTTAGCAAAGGCACTTTAGATTTTCTTTTTGCTGGACCCAGTTTTAAAAGAACTTCAGTGTCTCAAATGGACCTTGGTAGCCTGCTGTTAAAGGTGTATCCATGGCCTTGGTCTCTCTTTGTAACCAGTCAATGAAAGTGCTGAGAATTCTAATGAACAGGAAAATAGAGAAATGTAGGAAATTTTAGGCATTTGTGACACAATGCAGACCTTCTGGGGGAATGTCTACTGACACCATATTTTGGGGCATCCCTCACAGTTTCCTGCTTTGCTTCCCTTAGAAAAATGAGGACAGCTTTCTCTAGCCTGGTACCTTTCAGACATAGCTCACCAATTCCTCAAAATTTGTGATCAAATTGGGGAACATTGGTTAAGGGACTCACCTCATGCTATTCCCAATATTTAAAAAAAGCCCAGACTCACTTTACATACTCCTCAATACTTTATGTGACATCTCTTAGTTCTTAGAAATGACTTTGTAAGTATTTTTAATTCAAAAATATAGAATATACAAATATGAAATAGATATTTGAAGGGTCTTAAGTTAATATGCACTACTAGCTAAGTCTTTCGTTAAATCCCACTAGAGTCGATTGCCTTTGAGTAGATGGATATAGAATCATATTGTTACAAAACGTCTAAATAAGAAAATATGCTTTAGAAGTCATCTCCCAAAAGAGTATTGATCTTACTATAATGCTGAAAACAATAGAAAATATTACTGTTTGATAAGCAGGACCAAAAACTCAAACTCTGCTCAACACTAAGGTAACTAGGCTGCTTATCAAGGCTTTCATGGCTGTGAAGACAGTCACTTGGTTTGTGGGATAGAAAAAAGCAGAGTCCAATGGCAACATGCACTAGCCTTGTGTAGCAGTTATACCATCCTTCACCTAATCTCATGCATTTTAGGAGCAGGACTGGCATAGTTATGCTGGCAGAACGAGCCACTCCACTCAGTTGTGTACCAAGTCCTAGCTACAGCAGCCAGATTTCTACCAAAAGGAGCCAGGAGGAACAGCCAACCCTCTGGGGAGTCTATGGGTTCTGTCTTCTGTCTTAATGTGCTGTCGCCTAGTACTGGAATTATGTCATTCCACCCTGTTTGAGGAATTCAAACAGAGGACTGTAAACATCCAAACTGAAATATGCTTTCATTCACTGTGACAATTGGGTAGTCATATTGATCACTTACTGCAAATACAAAAAAAAAAAACTTATGCTGAAGTACAGACTAATACTTTTTACTTTCAAAATTGCATGTCCTATTTATGATATATCAATATTTCCTTGTTTTCTGAAAAGTAGCTTTCTATGTTTTTGAATCCATTCTCTTCTTACTGGAGACTTCTTCCCTATTTCCAGCTACTTCTTTTACCTGGTGAACCCAAGCTTTCTTATTTGCTTGCCCATTTAGTTTCGGCTGCCAAGCAATTATATGATCAATTTATGTAGATGTTCATTTTCTTTTTAATATATAGTTTCATTTTTATGATGTTTTAGGGCTCTCTACAATAACCAGTATGTAAGTATGTATCAGACTGTTTTATAGGTGAGTGGTAAAATGCAGGATAGAAATTTGATATATTAGTTAAATAAATCCTGGGCTGGAATGTTTTCTTGAACATTGTATTTTGGGCTGTGAATTTCTACCTTTCTTTATTTTCTCTTTTCTTTCATCTGTTTAACCTCCCCTGAATTTTCAGCCAGGAATTTTGCCTTAATCATATCTCAGGAATTACCCCTTTTCTCATGTGAAAGGTTAATCCTGACTTGAACAGATGATCCTAAATGTTCTTTGAGAAAAGTAAAGCATCACAAACCTTACTAAGGTAATTCTGATTGCCCTGAAAGTATAAATTGCAAAAGTTTGCAAAAGTTATTTTCCCTAGCCTTAACTATAAGACAACAGCTGATATGCAGCAGCTGTTCTTCTGAAAATCTAACCTCTTCAGCAGGAGTTTGAGCCCTTAGAACATCTGTTCTGTGATGAAAATTGGCCAATTATTGTTTCCTCTTGGCAACTTTACTAGTGCTAATGCATACTGATATGGAAGGAACAGATAATATGAGAGAACTATAGATTTATCTCACAAAACTTTTGTGATACAAGATATTGCACAATTATTTAATGCACAATATTTTCTATTCAGGAAATGCATTTCCCCATTTTCTCTGTACGTTATAGATTCTAAAAGTCTAACAGCACAGACTGGAGTTCAGTTCACGAAGCATGGACATTTGCAATTAAGATCGCACTGACAAAAAGTATGGCCTGCTGGCTGTAGAGCATTTGCTAGAGAATTTTGTAAGTTTTTCTTCTAAGGGAAATTCTGTGCCATATTAGTTCCTAAGTTTGCCTATTGGCCCATTATCTCACAATTATATATTGTTCACCATGGCCTCAAGGTTGGAGTTATTCAGTCTGGTGTTGCAATAGGGGTAATTTTTTTATAACTAAAATTAATATACCTACTAACCATGTTATCAGAGTTATCCAACTGGCTGTGGTGATTTTGGCCTTACTTACATCCAGTTTGGGCTATTTCTGAAGAGAGCTGGTGACTGGACTTGTTGACCTAAATGGATATTGCTAATTCTGTCATTTTAAGATGTTCCATTGAAAACTGTAAGCCAAAGCTGGTCCAAAAAACAATAACTATATTATTGATCAGAATCAATTGCAAAAACAATGTCTTGTTACAAGAGTTTCACTCGCTACTCTTACAGCTTCTTTAAAGTTAGATCTGCCTTTAGAGATCTGGATTTTGTCCAATTCAAGATGCTAAATTCTTCAGAATAAGAAACCTAATCCCAGGTTTGCTCTAAATTTGTGGTATTAATGTTCTTCAAATATTTTAATTTTCCTGGATTCTAAAATTAAAAATAAAACATGGGCATTTTATATATTAAATAGAAAATTACATATATTCTATATATTAAATAGCTTTCCCATGTGGTTCCTCACAAAGTAATTTCACTCTTCATTTGGGCCCACTGTAACCAACTTTTAAATTACAGACAGGGAAAGAGGAAAAAAAGAAAATTCCGAAGTTTCTCTTTCTAAATATTTTTTTCTTTCCTCCTTTTAACCCTCCTAAGTTTTTTTTCCCCCCTTTGTTACTGTTAAGTACTTTTCCAACACAGTTTTCAAGTAGAGTGTTATTATCAATCTGCTTCTTCTCTGAAACTCTCTGTTCATGCTTTGATTAATGTTTCAATGTGCGGTTGTTTTATTTAATTGCCGCCATCCTCATACCCAGAGAAACTTATTATGTGAAAGGAAGGTGTCAATCTCAGCCAATGATTGAATATTCTTTTTTATGAAGTCTCCAGCGTACCCTCTGAGGTCAATTCCAAGAGTAGGGTGCCAAATGTCAAATACTGAGGTCTCCTCCAGATCATGAATTACCAATTTGCTTCCAAATACAGTGGAAGATATAAGTTATGACCTATCATTTTTACAGAATTTCAGAGTAGGCTGTTTGAATGACAGCATGAGCCTATCCAGGATGACAAATTTGTGTAAGAGACAGTCATATCTGTTCTGGTATTATAGGAGAGACATTCTTCTCAAGAAACACAAGAGATTTTTAATACATTACAGTTATTAATTATTAAGATAGTTGTAATTTGTCTCCCATGTAACCTTTATTTATATAAACACCATGTTTTCCCCTCCCTTCCACCTTGTTTCATCCCAGTTTTAACCCCACATCATGCATCTGATTGGAGACATAGCTCACAAACACATATCTTTTAATAAAATGTGTCTGAAAAGGTGCTATCAGGCTTCTTCTGATTTTTATTTACTGTAAACTAATATACTGTCCATCTCTTTTGCTTGACTGTACCAAATCTGACTATGAGAGAAATTTGATAACATGAGAGAACATGTTGGAGAGTGCTTTCACATTTCAAATAATTCTTCCTAGGAAGATTAGATCAACTTAATCTCAGTAATTCTACTATATCTCTACCTGTATATCTGTCTGTCCAACTGTCCATCCATTATCCATCCATCCATCCATCCATCCATCCTCTATCTATCATCTATCTTTTATCTATCATCTTGTTCCCTTTAAGCTGATTGATTGCTGAAGTTACTAAAGTTTTAATGTAGTGGTAACTGTTTTTTTTTTGGCCCTATGCTTTTTATACAAAGGGTTTTAATGTTTTAATGGTTAGACATTTAATAATTAATTATTTTATCTGAAAGATGGTTTCCTTGTTTTTTATATCAACTTATATATCTGTCCTGCAAATTATAACTTGAGATAGTAAACTAGAATTAAATAAATTGAACAACAAATAATAACAATAATTATATTATAACTGTATCTTATTGCTCAAGGATAACAAACAGAAGATACATTCTCAGCCTTTTTGCAATCATAAAACTGAAAAATGCAACAGAAGAAAAGGGACACCTATTCTGCAGGAGAAAAGAAATCTTTCAGGAATTGGGAAACAGGATTTAGTGAAATGAAAATTTGGCTCGTATCTTTATTTTTTGGTATCCATCTATTCTAATTTGTTTGACTTGATATAGAAATTATAGAATTTATTTCATGTAAGCAGTGATGAATATTTTTGAATGCTGATGCAAAGATCGCAACAAAGTTTAAAAAAACAGGCATCTGGACTGGATTTTTCCAGTCCAGATGCCTGTTTTTTAAACTCTGTTGCGATGCAATTACCCTGGACGAGTGAGAGTCTTCACAGACATGATGCAAAGATGTACAACAATAAAGAAATATAACCACATGGTTACTGGAAAATGGGGGAGTTAAGTAATTTTTTTTCAAGAAATACAATTAATTAGATTAAATAATTACTGGCTAGTTTAATTCCTGTGAAATTTAAATATGTACTTGTTTGCTGCTTTAATTCTATTAATTGGATTCTAAACCAAAGCCTTTTTCTGTCAAAATGAAATACTGATTAAGATAAAATTCTTGTCTCCACTTTTCTCAATAAGTATTGAAGTGAATGTTACAAACTAGAATTTCAGGGAGAAGCTAAACTTCTTATTTTAAACAAAGACTACATTTATCTTGAAACCTGTTGTTCTTTTAATATTATTTCTGATGATTCATTTAATCAGATTTTACATAGAAGATGTGAATAAGGACTGATTGAGATGGAGACATTTGGCAACTGAAAAGAAGGCGAGGGAAGCTTTGGGTGAAGAAGCTGAAGCTAATTTGAAGCTAATTCAAAGCTAGAAGATTCTCCTAAGCCAAAGAAGTGGTTGATAATCTCTTGTTTGTTTAGAGAATTTTTCAGGCTTGTGATTACATTCAATGTAATTTACATGTGCAATCTAAATTACTTGGATATAAGCTTGTTTATGTATCCAGAGTCACCAACCTGTTTTGATGAAGTGTTAATAAATGAAAACATTAATGCAAGAATTGACTTTAAAAATGAATTGTTTCATCAATTGTCCAAAGCATACAATGTTCAGGGATGGTACATACTGGCCTCTGATATCTGTCCAGAAAATAAACATCTTTATGACAAAAGATCCTCCCTCCCAAACTGAAAATCCCCCCCCAAATGAAAAGTAAATAAACTTGACTGTTAGCTAGAGAAAAGGATGAGAACTTGCTTCTCTTCATTCTACCAGTTCTCTCCCACTTCGCCAAAATGGGGAGAACCATATAACTAAAAAGCTAAGTATGAACTTGGCTTTATTTTTTCTATCTTTCCACAACATTTCTTTTTGAGTTCAGTCTTTTCAGATTGAAGCTACAGTGGAACCTCGGACTGCGAGCCTAATTCATTCTGGAAGAATGCTCTTAGTCCGAATTGCTCTTAAACTGAAGTGAGGTTTCCCATAGGAAACAATTTAAAGTCAGATGATCTGTTCCATGCCCCCAAAAATATTCACAAAAAATCATTTTCAATGGAATTTTATGTATAAATGATTATTCCTAATAGCTGAAACAAGTAACAATTATTAATATACAATATAAAATAGAAATAAAACAAATTAACCAGCACTTATGGATCCGCTCTGAGACAGATTCTGGCCATCAGCCGCTGCTCGGCCGGCGCTGTGTGGGTGGCCCAGGCTGGATCGAGAGGATCTGCTGCTGCCGCTGCTCAAGGCAAAACGGCCTTTTCCCTCAGCAGTGCCTTTCTGGGGGTCTTTCCCGGGTGTTTTGGAAATGTTTCATATCATAACCTGCCTCTGTGCTATGAGAGGGGAGAAGAGATGGGCAGGAGGGGGACAGGCTAGATGGTATGTGTGTCTGTGTGTGAGTGACAGGGAAAACAGAGGGTCAATCTTCCTACCCTTTGAGAAGAGTCCTGGCTGGTGTGAGGGAGATGAGAGGGAGGAGAGGAGGGGGATTGCCTGGAAGGAGAATCTGAAATCTGAATCTCGTGAGTTCTTTCTCTTGAACGCCTTTCAATTAATTTATGCTTTTTACACAGCAAGAGAGAAGAACCATCGGCTCCGTTGTGAAATTTCCCACACAAGCTCATTGTGCAGTGCTCGTCTTGTGAGTTGCCGCTCATTAACCAAATTAAATTTTATTAAAAAAATTTGCTCATCTTGTGAAAATCTCATGAACTGAGGAGCTCGGAATCCAAAGTTCCACTGTATTTGCATTTTGCCTGCTTTCGAACTGCTAGATTGGCAGGAGCTGGAGTGAATAATGGGAGCTTACCCCATCATGCGGTACTTGGGTTTCAAACTCGGGCTGCTTACCTTCTGCCAACAAGCCCAGCATCTAAACTGTTCAACCCCTGCACTCTGTTATGGTCCATATGAATCATTACTGATATGCCCAGTATCCTTCTATCTCCTTTCAGGGCATTTCCAACTCCGGTGAAACTACCATGATGGTTATGCCCTGAAAAGCCTCTTACAATACCTCTGTTTGTTGAGAGTCTCCCATTACCTGGGGGTGTCTTCGTGGCAATGCTGGGGAAGAAAGAAGAAGTGGTTTGGCTGCCTCCTTCTGGATCCTGAGTGGATGATTTAGCATGGCATGGGCAGCGGCACAGCTTCAAAACTTCTGTTTTGCTTTCTTTTGAGCATAAGTCATCCAACGGTTTTTCTAAAGAGTATATAGGATTTTTTAAAACACAGGCAGTCCTCAACTTACAACCATTCATTTAGTGACCATTTCAAGTTATAACAGCGCTTATGACTATTCCTTGCACTTACAACTGTCATAGCATTCCCTTGGTCATGTGATCAGAATTTGGATGCTTAGCAACCAGGATGTATTTACCACATCCTGGGGTCATGTGATCTCCATTTGCGACCTTCCCGGCTGGCTTCCAACAAACAAAACCAATGGTGGAAGACAGATTAATTTAACAACTGCATAATTCACTAAATTATGTACTGATTTGCTAAACCACCACAACAAAAATGGTTGTAAAATTGGGCATGACTCATTTAACAACTGTCTTGCTTAGCAATGGAAATTCTAGTCCCTGTTGTGATACGTTGAGGACTACCTGTAATGTCATGGGAATTTCTTGGCTGTATTTTTGTTTCTGTCCTCTAGGATTGAACAGGTCTAGGATGGATGGGAACTTGTGACCCTCTAGACCAGGCTTGTCCAACCCACACCTATACATCACATGCAGCCTTTGATAGTTAGTAATGTGGCTCAACAAGATTGTAAACTTTTAACATTTTTTCATGATTTTTATCATATTTATATACATTAACTATATTACACAGTACATTTTACATGTGGCCCAAGACAATTTCTCTTCATTCAACACAGCCCAGGCAAGCGTTGGACATCCATGCTCTAGACATTACCCCAAGTCCCTGAAAGGGATTCCAGGAATAATTCAACAAGTAAGCAAGAGGTGGACAGATGTTTCCATTATTGGATTGGGCCTTGGAAAAAATTATCTTGGCTCCTGAAGACTACAAGGGATGGGAACAGGAATTTCATGACAGTAGTAGAGTGGATAGAGCCAAAAATTGTGGTCTGTTTTTTAATAATTTAATAATTGTGGTAAAAGGGAGGGGCTGGAAAGGGTTTTTAAGAGGCAAAATGGGTATCTTAAACTTATCAGAGCCAACAAAATCAAGCCTGTTCTATCGTCCCCCCAAAACTGGCCTGAGGAGAAACTTTAAGAGATAGAAGCTTTAAACCTCTTGAGGGGTTTAAGGTACACATTCCCACTATTAATTGTGGAAACTGAAAATGGAATGTATTCTGGAAAATAAAATATGAAAACAAATTAAGTCCTTCAGAAAATATTGAAAAAAAATACAATTTTTGAGGGTCAGCTTATCTGTGACTGGCACACTTTTCATGGTAATTTGGTTAAAAAATTGTGGGTTGGTTTATCTGCAGATGGGCTTAGCCACAAGTATATAAGATATTTTAAAAAACTGATATTTTAAAAGCTTTAAAAATGTATTTTAAAAAGCTACAGTAATTAAGGGAGACCTGGGATCTAATTCCTCCACAACCACAGAAGCTCCCTGCAGGACATTCTCTCTCTGGACAGCCTACCTCACAAGGCTGTTGCAATGAAAATAACGCACCCTTTATGCTGCCTTGCATTCCTGAACAAAAGAAGCGATATATTTGAAAACCTGACTGATCCGAGGCCTGAGGCTGATGTTTAATATTTATTCAATATTCTCTGTTTTGTGTTATTTTTTGTCACTTATATTATTTTAGCCTGGGCTTAGCCTATGTCAGCGGTGTCCAACCTTGGCAGCTTTAAGATGTGTGGACTTCAACTCCCAAAATTTCTCAGGCAGCATGTAACTCTGGGAGTTGAAGTCCACACATCTTAAAGTTGCCAAGATTGGACACCCCTGGCCTATGTGTTTCAATGTTTTAACTGTTTTTATTTTTTTCCTAGTTCTGAACGCCACCCAGAGTCCATGGAGTTGGGAGGTCAATAAATTTAAATAATTAAATAAATCTAACAAAGGAAATAACATAAACCACAGATTAGCAGGAAGACTGAAGCCAAAAGCAGAATCTTGAAGCCCCACCCCCCAGATCTTACCATAAAGCGACTGCTGCCAAGCCAGCGTAGAGCACAGCAGTGCCAAGCTTTTTCCACTTCCAGTCGGACTCTCCAACAGGCAGTGCTGCTTGGAGCTCAGCCCCTTCACAATCTGCAAAGAAGGAAATGAATTTTGCCAGCACAGAAAATAAAACGTTGCTGGGTTTTTTTTGCCATAAGATGCAACTAAGAAAATTTAAAGATCTGATTTATCTGTTGCTTTCATCTATTTCCCTAATCTTTCATAGCAGAACTGAATGTGAAAAATAATGTAAACTTGTACCAATACTTTTCCTGTGTATTTTAAAACATGGGATTTCAACATGCAAACCTAATTTCCACTCAGTTAGAAATGTTGGATCCTAACTCCCCAATACTTAAAAACAAAGCTGTCCATTTCTAATTTGAAGTTTCAGCAAAAGCTTCTGAAAACAGATAGTAAAATTTAAATATAATCAAATTAAAAATAAACATTACTGGAATATATCAAATTATTTAATACTTTCTATAGCTGTCACTTAAAAGGCAGCTGCCACTTGATTACATAATGGCAGAAAGTGAAGAGGAGCTAAAGAGCCTCTTGATGAGGGTGAAAGAGGAGAGT
>JANHZU010002586.1:0-11754 GCA_032468055.1 Acrochordus granulatus | reverse complement strand
GACTCCGGGAGGCAGTGCAAGACAGGGGGGCCTGGTGTAATGCAGTCCATGGGGTCGCGAAGAGTCGGACACGACTGAGCGACTGAACAACAAAGAAGGCTCAACAGAAACAAAGGTGATTGTGTCGTTAAGGTACCACACAGAAGCATTTTCAGTTGCGAGGTAATTTTATTGTAACCTTGTATTATTATCCTAGTGCAAAATATAAATTACAAGCCAAAGGGCAGGACCATACAAAATAGTTGCTAAACATGGTCAATTAATTATAGAACTGATTCAGGGAAAAGTAAGCCAAAATTGAACTATGGCAATCTATTAAGAAATTGAATGGACAGAGATCAGAATAAATTTGCTTGCAGCAATTGGCGCATAAAAGTAATTTATAATATCTATATATCAAGGTTCAAACATGTTAACACAAGAGACAGCTACTGTACAAGTAAACTCAGAATTAAAACATCCAAAAACATGATTTAGAAGATAGCAGAATTTAAGATGACATTCATTAGTCTCCAGGAACCCATAAACTAGCTGAGCACTAGACTGACACTGGATATGTTAAACCTGTATGACAATATTCTTATAGAATTGCAGAAATGTTTAGGGGACAGTGGAAAAAGAAGTACAAGCAATGAACTATGGAAAACATACTTCAAATACTGTTAGAATGCCATCCAGTATTAAAACATCCACAATAAGAATAAAACACATCCAAGTTACCTTAAGAAATTCATCAGTCATTTGGCTGACATTCCATGACTTTACAAGATCTTCTGTACTTTCCACAATCAGATTTGTTTTTTTACCATTATGAATAGTTTAACGTCATCTGCAATACTTGGTTGAACCACCACTTACCCTAGACTCAAGATGTTTACGAACAAGAGATCCCAGAACAGAACTTCATGGACTCCATTTCTTTCTTTCAAAGGGAAAAAACTGTCCATTAAATCCTACTCCTTACTTTTTACTAATTGGTACATACATAAATGGACAGGTCCTCTTATCAGTGTCTGCTAATATTATTCAACAGCCTTTGATGAAGAATGTTGTCAAAGGCTTTTTTTGAAATCTCAGTTTACCATGTCAATAGAATAATTGCAATCCACATACCAGTTGACACACAGGTAATATGAAAAGGTTAGTAAGGTAGATTTAGCTTTGTAGGTTCCATGCTGATTTTCTTTTCTCAAGGATTGTTCCTCTGTGCACCTAGATACTTTTTTTCTTTGATTATTGGTTCTACCAATTTGCCTGGAACAGATGTTAAACTGATTGGACTATTCTGTATTTCCCTAGAGTTCTTCTGTGAACCTTTTTAAAAAATTGGTGTCAATTGACTACCTACCAGTCCTCTGACATTGGGTCTGATAGGAGTGACAAGCACATATTTTTGTAGGAGGTTAGCAAGTTCACATTTGAGCTATGTAAACATAATTTACTCTTGGGACTCAATGATTTCTTACAGTGTCATCTTACCGGATGTCCTAAATCTTGTTTATCTTGTTATCTCAATTTGATTCCCTCTCTGAAAAAGGTATCATGATTCATCTGTCTGTCTTATAACTCCTGTACAATGACAGATCAAATAAATCATTCAATTCCTTTACAATCATGGCGTCTTCCTTAAGGATCACTTAACAACCCAGTTCCTTCCCTGGCTGGGTTTCTGATTTGAATGTATTTCAGTTATTATAGTATAGTTCCTGTTTATATTTTTCAGCCATAATGCCCTTAGATTCTCTTTCATTCCTTTCCTTTCTTGGTATCTGTCCATTTCCAAGTCCACACATACATCTGTTTTCTTTTCAACTCACACAACTCATTATGGAACCATCAGTCAATCTGAACTTCTAGAAATCCATTTCAAATATTCTGCATTTGCTGTGGAGTGGCCAGCCAACCTTACACTCTAGGATAATTCCTTTGGGTTTTTTATATTTATTATGGGTTCATCAATTGACTCTACTTCTAGGTATCCCTTTCCTGGTACCTTGTATTTAGTGTCATTTTATCAATCAATTCATTGGGAATAGCCCTAAAGTTTCTCATATTTAGTAGCTTTAGCCCATGACTCACCTGTAACCTCAAATAATTTATCTGTCACAAATTCTTGCATTTATTGAATCTCTCTCAAAATCACAGACTTCATTCCATCAGGTGTGGCTATTCCACTAATACTCAAGTTTATCTGAGCTGTATGCTTGAGAATTAAGAATAAGACCAGGTGTTAATGTTTTGTTGTTTAATTGTTTGGTTAGATTGGTTAGATCAAGATTGATCATCTAACATTTGGAAAGAGATTACAAAGATTGATGTCTTATTATCAAGGGGGAAGAGAAAGAGGGAAGAAAAGATGGATGCAAGCAAAATTTCTTCAAGACAAAAGCTGAAAATTAACATTAAGTTCTTATCATTCATTCAAAATCACCAGTATTTTTTATTGTTTCAGGACAGAGCTGGGTTGAGAAGGAGTATAAGGAAGGCTGGGAACTAATGCCTACTTGAACCCAAGAAGTGAAGAGTAAATTGTTCATATACCTTCTTGTTTTCGGACATTGCTCCTTTTTAAAAATGTAAGGTTTTTATCTTTTCTTTCTTAGTGATTATGCTAAATAATGGGTTTAAGGAACTTTGTGATGAATTCACAGTCTGGTGAAATATATATAATCTATATGAATGCACAACATGCGAGAGTGACCTAAAACAATAGTGTGCTGAAGAGAAGATCAAAGTATCATTGATGGATAAAAATAAAAGAGTTAGGGTATAATCTTTCATAATCAATATTTTCCCAACAATAGGTAGACCACACTCAAAATTGATGTCTAAATTGTAATAAAATTCCATTATAATATTGATATAAACCAACCAGTCAGAGTATAACACTTTAGGAAAGAAAGATGAAATCTGTATATAAAATGCAGAAGCTATTTACTACTTCATTTCCAGTTTCAAGTCTGGTTGATATTTCTGCTGCCAATTAATTTGGCCTTTTTATATGCAATCTTAGTCCTGTTTTTTCAGTGTTCTCTTTGACTTTCATTTTAGTGTTTCCAGATCAACTGCCTCACAAGCTTTCAGAGTAATACTATAAGTATAAGCCAGTTTACTGTACTTCCAATCTGGTCTCTCTTAATATAGCAAAATAACAAAATAAACCCTTAATAATTTCCTACCCTCTCAGAACACATGTCACCTAAGTGTATCTTGGAAAAAAATAGTGCTTAACAATTTTGTTTATTTTTGAGTCACTGTTGTGCAAATGCCTTCTCATTGGAGAGAAAAACAATCATAACATGCTGGTTATTTAAGTATTTGATGAGAAGTTCTCTGTAAAGCCACAAAACAACCCCAAACTCTGAACTAATGACACTATTAACTTATTTAGGAATAAAACAACTTTGGGAAAGATTTATAGATTTGATCACATGGGCTGAAAAATTGCAGAAAGTTTTAACTTCCTTATTAATCTATAACCAAATCTTAATAATTGAAGTCTTAGCAAAATAAGAATTATTTTCAGAATAACTTGAGGCAACAGTCGAAGCAGAATTTATTGCTTAAAAAGCTCATTTGATTCCATTAATTTATATCATCAATTCTATGGAAAGAAATAAACATATAAATAGCAACACCTATTTTAATTTGTCATCAACCACTGCAATCACTAGAATTTTTATAATCTTTAGTGTATTTCGAGTTCATAATACAAGGAAGTAAGAAGAATATTAGGAAAGAATACCTGCAGAATATGCAAAGACCAGAAGATAACTCAGTTTCCATATCATTTAACATTTAAGCATTTAACAAATCTATTCAAATTTCCATGGCATGGAATTTCAAATATTATCTTCAGATTAGAAACCAGAAGTACTGATAGAACATTATTACAACTTGCCGTACACATGAGATAATGATAGATGAAAAGAGAACATGGTCCCCATCTGAAAATCCTTCTTGACAAATAGCAAAAACTAGGAACGTAGACCATGGGAAATACATACATGTCACAAGTAGTTATTTATCAAATGTCTATACTGTCCGTCATATTTGTGTGACTCTGGGCAGTTTACAAATAAAAAAAAACATGCCACCACATGTGGATAAGTGTTTCCAGTTCCTCTGTTAATGATAAAAAAATAACATGCCACTGAATTTTCTGTTAACAGAAGTGTTCTATGTGAAACTGTAAAGCAGAACAAACCCTAACTGAAGTAACAATAAATATAATTATTAATATGAAGCTTCTGCTGAGAATAATACAAACATTATTTCTGGGGACTTCATTTATTTGGAAGGTGCTGATATGGTATGAGCACATCTCAATTTACATGCTGCTCTGGCAACTCTTGTGGTGCAAGCACTTAAGAACCTGGCTTGTCAGCCAGAAGATTGGTGGCTCAAGTTTGAGTCCCAAGAGCCACTGCATAATGGGATGAGCTCCCATTGTCTGCCTAGCTCCTGCTAAACATGCACGTAGATAAATAGGTACCACTTTTGATTGGAAAGGTAACAGCATTCATGTGCCTTAGCATATAGTCATGCCAGCCACATGACCATAGAAGCATCTTCGGACAACACGGGCTGCTTTGGCTGTGAATCAGATATGAGCACTCCCTGCTAGAGTTGTCCCAGAATGGCAGGGGAAACCTTTACCTTTTTTTACTTGGCCTATATGATTCAAGAAAGCAGGAGAATTATATTATGACAGATTAAAGTATGGAAATGTAAGAGATTAGTAGATGGTAAGAATTTGGGGTAGGGAGGAGGACAGTTGGATAAAAAGATCATATTAATTTACTTTAGAACAGTATCGGAAAATGGCACCTTGGTTAATAGAGATTACATTGAGTGGGATGCAGGAATATCCCAGGCTACACTTTATATTGTAACACCATATGTGACTAATACATACACATATCTATCTTCCTCTATATACCTTGTGCTCATATGAGGATTTCAGCATGGAGACATTTGTCTTAATAAAATAATCTGAAAGAAGATGGGATCAGGCAGAAAGTTGGCTCCAGACAGTTTCCTACATCAGCAGAGCTGACATATCAAAATAAGAAAGCAATTTTACAGCATTAGAATGGATAATTTATGAGACTAATGGAGGTGAGATGAGGATGTTTTCTCTAGACTGTCATAGAAATATGAAGGAGTTCACCTTTTCATCAGACAGAAATTCATGCCTAGCTTGGACATTTGCTAATCCCAACAACAGTTTTGATGTCTGTAGTATTACTGTGGAAGTTTTCAATGGTTGTAAATGGGCAGCAGCAATTGTTGTAAATGGGCAGCAGCAATGGACAGTGTGCCTTATTTTCCTCTGTACTGTCCAGAATGAAATGCCTTCTCTTGTATATTCTTGTGCATAAACTTGTTTGTGGATTTTTAAAAGCCAAGCCTTTAAAGCTGAGCTTACCCTTTCCCTTCCATGTCAGCTGTTTTGCTTTCTTGTTTCCTCTTCTCCTCATGGAGCCTCATTCAAGAGTTCTTCAATTCAAGAACTGAATTCTAGAAATATTCTGTCAATTTCAAGGACAGATACCAGAACAGGCATTATCTAGTATAAATATTTGAAAACTAGTCAAGTTATATAAATGTGCTGAATTAGATGTATGAGTAATTGCAATAGTATACTATATAAGCTCCCCAACCCTTTCTAGGGATGAGTTCAGTGTACATCTGATTTCAGGAAAACTGTTGCGTGTTAGCTGGTATAATCTGAGGAAAGTTTGCTATTGTCTCTAAGAACAGGGTTCCCAACACATGAGGTGGTGTAACTCCTGTTCTGCATTTTCAGCCAAGTTTGACACTTTAGATAAAGTTGATAAGAAATTGGCAGGTATCAGTAATTCATTCAAAGCCATTAGAAATCCTTTCAGGAGATGGAAATCTTTCATACACAGTAAAATTCCCTAAAAATGGACCCATCACCTGAGATCAACACCCAGGCACACAAAGAGGATAAAACTGGCCAAAGGTGGTAGAACATTCAAGTGACCATTCCTTTCAGGATACTAAAGTTCACACCTATTAATAAACAAAATATCTCTTCCTCCATCTGATTGCCACCTCCAGCTGCAATATGAATTGAGCAGGAAGCCAGCTGATAATGGTAAATAAGTAGAAAAGCCCTACAAGCTCAGTAGGGTGCCCAACCCTTTCTAGCCATCCAGCTAATTTCAGTTTTCAGTCTTTCCTAGAGGGTGGGCTCTATTTTTGGAAGGAACAAAGGAAAGGTTTTTTTTCTATAAAAGGAAGCACTCAAGACTATAATTTGTTGCATCCTTCCATTGCTGGCTTCTGCATTATGCTCTCGAATAAACTCTTCCGCTGCTCCAAGTAATTTGCTCTGTGTGTTTTCTTTAAAATGACCCAGATTGGATTTGAACCCAGGACCTTCTTCTAACAAAAGTATGTAGAGATTCCAGGTCTCCTAATCATTTTTTTTTAAATGTTCACTTTAGGTACAGTTCTCTCTAATGTATATAAATACCTATTAATTTGAATATTTCTTATATTAACTGAATATTTACAGAATAATTTGTTATGCATTATTTTAGTGTTGTTTATTGTTGCTACAAATACAGTGAGGGCTTCTGTACTGGAGACAAATTTTTTGCACGTCAGTCATTTGCTTGGTCAATTTTATTTGCTTGGCCAATAAAAAAATACCTGTATCTCTCTTTGTAGCTGTTTTATTTATGTATGTATATATTTTCTGTTATTATCAGAACACAAACAGATAAAAAGCAGTGAGGAGTAGATGGAAGACCTCACATGCCAAGGCAATCCCCTTTCCACTTTACAGAACAGATTGTAAAATACTGTAAATGTGTACTTCCACAGAGAAATACAGATTGATACTCAAGCATTATAGGTTTTTCAAGAACACAGAAAAAGAAAAGAATATGCCCTGAAATGCTTTGAAATCTGATCAATTTTCTCAATAGTTAAAATTAGAAAAAAAAAGAAAATGCAAAATGTGGGAATAAATTCAAAGAAAAGTCTCTCTCTCTGTGTGTGTGTGCCTGCATGTGTGTAATTTGAGCTCACCACTAAAGTAATAATAAAATTGAAACAAAAAGAGAAAGTTTTCTACAAAAATAGTAATTATATGTAAATGATTTCCTCTCAGATGTTACACAAACTGAAACTTGATCACAGAGAGACAGTGACCAATCTTTCTTCTCCATCAATAGAGACAACCTGAGTTGAGAGCTGACATATTTAAATGTGTTTTGAAAGACAGTTGTCTCTTCCTGAACACACAGTTTGCTACATCAGATGATCTGTCTGTACTTTAGAAATGTTATTTTGATAATTATATGAATAAAGCTATTATGGAAATGGGAAAGGAATTCTTGCAAATTCCAAATCGCAGTAAATCTTTAGAGGATTTAGAAATCAAAACTTTTGCAACTGACCGTTCTGACTGATTGAACTGAGAACAAAATACTGTACATTTTTTTTTGTTCCAGAATGCAATATGCAGGGCAATCTTGAAAATCAGCTTCAGTTTATTCATAGACCAGAGCTAGACTGAAAATAAAAACTTGAATTTTAACTGATGACATAACAATTGCAGTTTCCACTTTTTGCTGCATACATTTCTAATAGGTAGGTAATCACCTTGCCTGGAAATCATAAATGGTTTGCATATGATGCAGCTTTCAAGCTAAAAGTTATTAGTAGAGCAGAAAAGATGAACAATTTTAATTGCAATTTTGTTGGTCAGCTTCTCTGTGGATGGGCTTGTACATAAATATTTGTGGCATCAAATGAAAGACCTCATTGCTCCTTGTGTCAGTCTTCCCAGGTAAACCAGATGAACTATTTCTATTTTATTGGAAGGCTACATTAACAGGATCTTGCTTAACCAAAAGTACAAATCTCCTACCATTTCTTTTACAACCTGAACAATTAGCAAAGGTCACTTTTGAGCCTCTTTCTCCACCCATTATGCAACTATGTGCTATAACCTCCCTTATGTACAGTACTTGTTCCTAGGAAGCATCTGTTTCCCCATTTCTCAAGGTCTTTGGAAATATGCTGAGGTACTTTGAAATGAAGTTACTCTGCGGTAAGTAGAATTTACTCTGGATCTTTCTGCAGCTTCATGAGCACTTCAGTGCACTCAAGGGCTACCAAGAAGCAGAAAGTATGCCTGCAAAAACGAAAGAAATATGGCTTTATTTTTGCTTTTCCACATGTGCAAAATACCAGCGTAGAAAGAGGGGTGAGGCTGAGTGATTGACACATTTCTTAATCATGGAGAATCATTTACTAGATTTCTCCAATCAGGCAGTTTTAAAATAAAATTGGAGAGCTTTATATAATAGCTGGTTCTGTGTTTTCAGAGTTCTGTCTGAGAAATGCTAGCTTGTGAAATAAATGGGGAAAAAACATCTCAAAGAAATTGGCAGAAAAATGTTCAAGACAAAGAACGTCAGTGTTCAGCAGGGCATAAATACAGCTAAGAAAGCTGTGGCTATCAACAACCCGTCTTTTTTAAATAACAGGACTGAATTAGGTGATTTGCTTCCTTCTACATAATTTCTTTTCCCCTACACTTTTGTGTTTCAGTGTTTGATGTTTCAGCATCAAGCCTCGCTCCTGAACATTTTTCAAAGATTGAACATATCTAAAATCAGGCAGTACTATTATAAGAGTTGGAATTTTCCGAATGTTGTTGGTGTCTCAAATAACTGGAGAATTGGCTGGTGGCTGAATGAACATATGCAATCTTTCTGTAGCTAATTGCAATAAATGTTTGAAAACTGAAGCATGCCAAGAACAACCATTTTAAATAACATGCATGGTATATTTCTGAAATCAATTAATTGTATGTCACAATGGTCCCCTCCAAGGGGCTGCACATCCTATTGCAGAAGATATTTGGCTATTCCATGATTTTTTGAAGTGATATATTTTATTTATTTATTTATTAGATTTCTATGCCACCGAAATCCAGAGACTCTCGGCAGCTAACAAAAAACAAACATTAAAAACATTAATTAAAACATTCAAAAAACATTAAAATAAAATAAAAACCCTTTTTATTTTATTTTTAAAATAAAAATAAAAACTCTCAAGTGGAAGTGGAGAGGTGGGCTAAAAATATTTCATAGATAAAAAAGGGGGTGAGGATGGCCAGCCACCTCCAAGATGATGATGAGCCCCCCACCCCTGGAGCCCCAGAACATCTCGCAGAGCCAGATCTTAAGGTCCTTCCGGAAGACCATCAGGGCAGGGGCAGCCCTCAGCTCAAGGGGTTGACTGGGGCATATATTTGGAGGAAGAGAAAATAATTAAAACCTTTAGCTTACAGCATGGCTCATGGGACCGTTTCTTATTTTGTACTCAGCTTTCCCCCATTTTTAATATTCATGAAATGAAGACTGCTTTTGAGCATATGAAGAATGCATTTCCTTATATATTTTTTATTTAATATGATAGACAAAGGAATTTCAGCCTAATAAAAACATGCAGGTTGAAGGTACCATTGGTGAATAAAGAATATCTCTCTGGCAAATAAGACTCATTTAAAGGTTACCAAATTATGCATTTTAGTGCACCAAACAAAAAAAAACAGTATAGTTTTTCTAAAATTTTACAAAATTCTTATTAATATAAATAGTCAGCAAAAGAGCAATTCAGGAATCCTTCCTGCTATAACACAGAGAAATCACACTTCACAGGTTTGTTTTTCAAATGTTCATAAGCATTTGCTACAAGTATGTACACACTCTTTATATATATACGCAGTACTCTTTTTCTTGCAGTACTGCAGTACTCTCCTTCTCCCTCATTGTTCAGAATCACTTAAAAATATTTAATAAATCCACAGAAGAGAAAAAGTTTATAAGAAACTCAATAAGGATTTATTTTATATCTCACTTGGAAAAATAATATTTCCTGAGACAATTGCTGCTGAATTCTCTGGCAACATAATGCTTCCAGAACTAGTACAGTTGTGTCTTTAAAATTGGGGTGGTGAAAATTTCACTAATCTAATATTTGCCTAAACAGATTCAAATGGAAAACAATACAAAAATAAAACAAACAGAATAAAATAGTTGGCAATGTCAAACAGGCTTTCAGATTGCTAGTTCTCGTCAGCCATTATATTGACAAATAACCATTTAGACAGGCATGATGCTTATTGCATCCTCATTTATTTATCTCCATTCAGTTTGGAACTTCATCCTATAAAACAAATGTTAATGAGCAGGCCTCATCTATCTTTTTTTTTAAGGATTAGTATGAGTTGTTCGGATGTATTTTATCCTGCCAGACTCTAAAAATGATTCCTGGTTATTTACACCGGAAAATATTTTTCACAATCAAAAAGCCCCACCTAGTAGCCCCTACCTCCTTTACCCACATGGACCCGAGTGTCAATCATAGACTCACATAATAATCGAGTTAAAAAGAACCACAGGATCATCCCATTCAACCTTTACAAAATGCAGGGCAATTCATTAAGCTATTCTTGAAAGGTGGCTGTCCAGCTCTTTCTTAAAAACTCCAGATATGGAGAACACACAACTTCTGTAGGTGAATGATTCCATGCTTATACAGATGCTACCATCAGGATTTTTTTTCTAAAATAAAATCTAGGAAGTTGAAAACTAGATGCACAATGCATGTTATAAATGACTACAGATTAATACTGAGCACAACCTACCAATAAAGTCCTTAACAAGGCCCTTGGGAAATGGGGAAAGCAAATGCTCTGCACTTAGCTGCATTGCTCAGACATCCACCATTCTTTGGATAACTGCATTTTTTAATTTATGCTATCCAAACTCAAAATATTCCTTTTATCAACTTTGCATGTTGGTTCTTGAGAATTCATGTGCATGAGTGGATGCCAGCTGACACAAATTATTGAAGGAGTAGTACTGACTTCAACAGTGTACCACCAAAAAGTGCCAAACTCCAAAACTTCAGGACACATTTCACCTATTTGTCAGTTTGCTGGATGTTGATTCTTTTTCTTCTTCATTGGAAACTGAGAATAAAAAAGGTAATTTTACTATCCTGTCAGATGAATCAATTAATAGCCCCTCAAAGTGAAAAGCAACCTTTTTGCCCAGGAAACTGACCAACGAAAGTCATCTTTGCAGTGAGGTTCATAAGACATTTATTTATTCATTGAATTTATGTGCCACCGAAATCCGGAGCCTCTCGGAGGCTAGGACATTTGCTCCTAGGAGATTCCTAATTTATATGTATTAATTCTGGTTCTACTTCTTTAGCCATGGAAAATAGTTCCTGGCCATCTTCTCTATAGTCTGATATCATCAATAACATGCCTGAACTCTGGTTACATTAACATTTCAGATCTGGAAGCTTGCAAATCTTGTCAACTGGTCTTTAATTTTTGATATTAAGGTTAAGCTTTCAACTTCATCATGAAGTCTTTGTCAAAACTAATCAACATAGGAGAAAGAAGGGAGTCCATAGATATAAAGTAGACATAACATCATCTCCCATTGCTCCTCATTGCAATCAGCAACAATCCAGGAGCCTTCGTGGCAAAGAGGAAGGGGAAAGATAAAACAGTCACATGCCATGTGGTCTTAAAAGAGCAGGCAGACTCACCATTCTCCTGTAGTAAAGAAAGCACTGTGAAGTCTTCATCAAAACTCCCTTCATTCTCCTATTTTTAATTGTACTCCCTTCTTTCTCCAATTTGTAATTAGTTTTAATAAAGACTTTGTGATGAAGTTGAAA
>JANHZU010002582.1:183164-197216 GCA_032468055.1 Acrochordus granulatus | reverse complement strand
CTCCCTCCCTCCCTCCTTCCTTTCTTTTTCTTTCTTTCTTTCTTTCTTTCTTTCTTTCTTTCTTTCTTTCACTCCCTCTCTCTTTCCTCCCTACCAGCAGATTGGTATTAGAGCTCACTTAAGTTTTGATATGCAGCCTAAAATTGGCACCAGGAAATTGGAAATTGCATCTTTAAGCAGGCTACAATCAAAAATGAATTACAATAAATCCTATATAATTGCATAGGTCATTCTCTTTAATGAGATTTTATTAACCTGACTGTCAAGCTTTTGAGTCAGGCAGATATTTTATCTTCTTCAACTGATAAAAGTGTCAGCTATAAACCACCATATAAATATTCATAAATCTACACATCTGTGACAGCCTATCAACATTCTTCTTCTGGACATTAAAAGCATTCTAATTACTTTCTGTCTAGCAGAGCTGAAAGGCTGCCTGTTATAATATGTGCTTGGCAGGCGTGATTGCTTTTGTTTGCCATCGCAAATAACTGCATCCCCATTTTATAAACTAAGGGTCCGAGAAAATAGTCCAGCTTTGACTAAACAGGCTGAAGGCGGGACGAGGCCATCTGAGCTGGATCGTGTCAGGTAGCCGGCTTCTGAGACAAGCTTCTTTTTTGATTATCTTTTGATTTTGCAGGATGGGGGAGAGGGGCAGAAAGCAGTTTTGTTCACCTGGAGATCTGCCCTGTCCTTTTTGGCAAATTTTTGAGGTTTTTTCAAATGGCAATTGCCATCCAACTCCTAAAGTGCCTCTCGTGCCACCTTCTGCCTGGAGAGTGTGGTCCCAGGGGAAAGAGGTCCCTCTTGAATACTGCCCACCCCCAGGGGGCTGGGAGCTGCAGGCAGGTTGTGTGCTGCGGTGAGACTGCACTGTGTGACTCACCCGTTACCCGGGTGAGTCGTTTGCACGTGCCGAATGGCCTCACAAAAAAGCGCGTACGCCTTACTTGTGGGCACCTGGCGGTTCCGTTTGCAGTCTCCCTGCTCCTCCTGGAGATGTCATGGCTGGTCTTCTGCAGCCCTTTGGGGTGGGCAGGCCACTAGAGCATTGTCTGTTGTAGATTTGCCCCTTCGCTCTCACCAGATCTTTCTAATGGTACTGTACAGGTAGTTCTCAACTTACAACCATTCATTTAGCGACTGTTCAAGATTACAGTGGCCCTGAAAAAAGCTATTGACAACTGGTTCTCGCTCTTAAAACCATCAAAGCATTCCCCCGCAGTCACATGATCAAAATTTGGCTGCTTGACAACCAGCATGTATTTACAAAGATGGCCGCATCCCAGGGTCACCCGATCACCATTTGTGACCTTCCCAACTAGTTCCCGACAAGTGATGGGGGATATCAGATGCACTTAACAAGTGCAGTGATTCGCTTAACTGTTGCAAAAGTCATAAAATCGGGCGTGACTCATTCAACAGCTTCCTTGCTTAGCAACTGCAGTTCTGGTCCCAATTGTGGTTGTATGTCGAGGACTATCTGGAGTGTAGTTGGTACAGTATTTCAAGGCAGGCTTGTTTAGCAACCATTCAGAATTTTACATGGAAATCCACCAGCATTAAAAAAAAACATGAAAATACATATACTGCATTTTTTGAGGCTAGATGTGCATTCAAATTCCATACAAGTTCCAGTACCTTAGTATATATTTGCATACAGTTTGTTCTTGTTCTCTTTGACAATTTAGACTTTTTTTATCAGTGGCTGTGGCGGCGGCTGCTCTAAAAAAATAATTTTCATTTACATAATGGAACAGGAGGACACAAAAGAAAGTATTCACATGTTGATTTCCCCCTCCCAGCCCTATAAATTGTCAGATACCTCCTGTCAGTGTTTTCTTTTATATAGGCCCCTACGAATAACATAAGCAAACTCGCAATTACGTGCATTTCACTTTGACATCCTCAAGCGAATTCTGATCATTTAGGCGGAAAGGAGAGATTATGAGATTGTTTCATTATCGAGCAACAGCGCCATAAAAAGGAAAACAGAATGCCCTTCAGAAGCTGCTTAGCTGCATAGAGTGGATGCAGATTATTGGAGGAGGGATGCCACCCGTAGTACTACAACTCCCATCACTGACTAGAGTCAGATGTACCCGGAGAGGGATTTGAGAGACCAAAAGATGTGTGTGCGGCAAGAAATGCAGAGGGATTTTGGAGAACACTGGCAAAATAGCACTTCAGCTGAACCAACGTTGATGTTACCACTGTTACTAAAATGCCTTTTGAATTCCCGTACGTGAGAGAGAGCATCACAAAAGACAGAAATGTTTTTGTGTTAGGTCGTCAGCAGAGGTTTCCGACCGTCGTAGTGTCATTGCTTTATCACATCAAACTGTTGATGATACCCGAAAATTGGCCCACGCAGAGAATGCGGTTTGTTTTGTAGACCAAAGGAAGGTGTAGATATTTGCTGTAGAACTGGGCAAAATGGATGAGCTCCCCAGCTGGGCTTCAGAATGTCCTTTAGAAGGAAGCTCAAGGTTCGTTTCACAAGATCTCCTCCTTTCCCTTCTCGTCGCCACCTGGGAGGCACGAGGTGCGGTGGCCGGTGTCTGCTGAGCCTGGTGAAACAAAGAACGGGCAATTGGTGAAACCAGAAGTAAAAAGAGAAAGTGTTTGCAGCAAGAAGAACCAGGGTCAAGCCTTCCGCTACGAGCTTTGTCATGGGATTCGCCCTTTTCGACCTTAACGGGATGTCCTCTTTTCATAACTCGGAGATAAAGTCGTCTGGAGTGCACACCCAACGCCCAAAGCTCATTTTGCGCAGAGCACCTGCCATTCATTCGAAACCCTGCCTCCTGATCGCCAGTCACAGCAAACCTGGGATAACAAGGCAGAATGATCCTGCCTTTAGTTCCAAGGGTAGGAGAGAGCCACGCCTGAGTTAGAAGGAAGGTGGGCTTCCAAAAAGACCCTAAAGAGCAGAGAAGAGTCAGGAGAATGGGCCTAGCAAGGCAAACTGAAGTGGCAAGTGTGATTAAACACAGTGGCAACGGCAAGCGATGGATGGAGGAGGATATGGGGAACCAGCAGATTAGCTTCTTACCTGTGTCCTTGTACAGGGTAGAAAGGTGGGATAGAACAATTCCTCCTGCTGGTGAAACATCCTTACATGCGTTTCCAGACAGTTCTGGGTTGATGTAATGTTTAAGTGGAGATAGGCAGCAAGCCCAAGATAGTTGCTGATAGCTCTTACTTTGGAGAGGGAATTGCATGATTTATGGCAACTAATTGAAGCCTCCCCCTGATCATACAGCTGAAATTTGGCTGAGATCATCAAAGGCTGATGATCAAGAGCACAAATGCTTTGCTTTGCTTGTCAGAACTTCAAGATGTAAATGTAAGAAGAGGTTTCTAAATGGGATACCCTAATCTTTAAAAGCAGCCCACGATTCTGCCATTGCAAGGTGTGCTTTCGGAGAGCATTTATGGATAGGAGTGGCCGCAGTTGGATTCTGATTCCCATCACCTTTACTGCACCAGGCCCTAACAGAATTCGAATCCAACCCCTGCATCCTGTTGAAAGGACATTGAGTTGTGGCTCCAGTCCCTCAAACATCCTCCTCAATTGGGCTATTAAGCTACAGATCTAAAATTATAGATTTCATTTTTGACTCCTTATATACAATACATGTACAGTTTCCTCATACTTGTTTCTTTTATTCATCCATGACCAGGGATAGCAATAAATTCTAAATATTTCAGTTTATTTATTATATCGATAAAAGATCCATTTCGGGCAAAGTGTGATCTAGTTCCTCTCTCCTATTGTCTGTAGGATGGAGAAAAGCCAAAAATAATCCTTTGTCCCGAATGTAAGGATTCATAATACATAAGAATAATTGGGGTGACTTTCTTCTTTATTGCTGCATTCCCTTTCTGCGCAGAGAACCACTTTTGAAAGACTGAACCTTGCATGTCAGTGATAATGCTTAGCATTTTTATCAGTCTTATCGGTCCATCTATTCCAGGATATCAGTAGTGATCTAAGTCCCTTGTGACAATTCAAATTTACTGCATTGTCATCTAGGTTGCCTGCCTAGAGACAGAGGGAAGGGCTAAAGAGCAAAGAAAAAGCGATCTCCTTTGTGGTTGAGTCATGCTTTGCATGCAAAACATCCCGTATTCAGACCTGGTGCAAAAAAAAGCTGGTGCAGACAAATGCTAAGACCAGTGGCTTGGCTCTGGGTAAAGCAATTTACTCCAATAGCTCAGAGTAACTTATAACCCCCATGCAGTGGGTTGGGCTGAGAGATCATGATTGGCCCCAAATCCTCTCGTGAACTATGGCTAAATTAAGATTCATACCTGGATGTTCCAGTCCTTTCCAACAACCACATCTTGATTTCAAGTATTCCTTACAGTTACTCCAGAAATAGACCAAAATTATTTTATTTCCTATTGACAGGGGAGGGAGGAGGGTTTGAGGTTGAGTACTTGCTAAAGGAAACTCTAAGGGCTGACAACAGAGGAGAAAAGTGAACTGAGAATGAGCTCTCTCTGCCTTTGACCTTCATTCTTTAATGCAGGATAAGGGCCCAATTCAAGGTACAATTTCTCATAAAGTTTGCATGGTTGCCTTTAAATTAACAGAGGAATTGGGAGCAACAGGCAAGGGAAGAGAAGAGGAGTTTCATTCCTTATTCTCCCAACACTCCTCCAAACAGTTTGGTTTCTTTACTGTTTGTAGGAGGAGGAAACCTTCCTTTGACACCAGTAGAAGCTTTTCCTCCACTGCGAATGGTAAGCAGAATGTGGATCTTGTTGACTGGGACCCTGCAGGGTGGGGGGGAAAGTGCTAAACTCCTGTCCCATACGTGCATCAGTAGGATTTTTTCTCATAGGTGGTTAGCCTGATACCAATCTGAAGGCAGAATCACCATTGCCCTTGTGTTCCTAAGGCAAACACGTGCATAGAAACGTGCCAGGTCTCCTCTTCAGGTTCTATGGGAGACATCTGCAAGTTCACAATTTCCAAAGCACCCCTCAACAGCACAAATAATAAGTGCAACTACCTGTAAGTTAGGTGCAAACCTAACTTGGCCAACTGATCTTATAGTCTGAGTAAGAGGTTTGTTGGCGTGAGTAAGTTTGTTTGTAGTCAACCAAAGTGACTATTGTCTACTTAAAGACCTTCATGATTACGGACAGATTGCAACCTCCGCATGGGAAAGAAATTAAGGAGTTGCATTAGTCTAATTTAATTGAGGTTTAATTTTAATATTAAAAATTGAGGATTGACCTTAAAAACTGAGATTTGAGTCTTAATCGTAAATCTGAAATTAAGATTAATCTTAAAAACGGAGGTTTTAACCTTAATCGTAAATCTAAATGGAGAAATCCAAAATGAAAATTAAACTCAATCTTAGTTTTAGATTAAACTAGTCTTAGACGTAGACTCTAGGTTTTAATTTCCATGTTCCTCCCAATTAGATATTCTTCGGTTATCGTGTGGCATGGTACAATCTCTTGCTTTTCTTCAGCCCATTGATCTTTCCTTCCCACATTCCTCAGTATTGCAAAAAGCATGGTGGCTGAGTGGTTAAGATGCTGGGCTTGTCAGCCGGAAGGTCGGCAGCCCAAGTTCGAGACCGAGGCACTGCCACGTAACGGGGTAACCTCCCATTACTTGCTCCATCCCTTCCAACCTAGCAGTTCCAAAGTGCAAGTGGATCAATAGGTACCGCCTTTGGTGGAAAGGTAGAAAAACGTTCCATGTATAGTCGTGCCGGTCACATGACCACCGAAGCCTCGTTGGACAACGCTGGCCCCCTTGGATGGGAATCGGGGATGAGCACTTGGTGACCCTAGAGTTGGTCACCACTGGCAGGGGAAGCGTTTCCTTTTTTATTGAAATAAAGGGAAAGGCTGATTCGGAAGACTTTCCTTTCTAAAGCTTTCTCCTCTGTCCCCCATCAGAACATGATGGTCTTGTTTATAATCTTGGCACGTTGCTGCTTTCGAACCAAACAAAATAGCTGGGGTTACAATGCAACACTGCATCCTCTTTGTTTTCGTTTGTGAATTTCTGCACCCACACAAATTATTGGAAGATGGGAACATTTATGTAGCAGCCAATTGAAGCTCATGTCTACAGGATTCAGGTCTACTCATACTGAATAACATTGCCAGAGCTACTTTTGTTTCTATATGTGTGTTTACAAACTAGGATTATTCCTTTAGTGGAACAAAAACACTTCTAACAAACTAGTATTGGGTAGTTGCAGTTGTGGTCTTGCTTCAAAGGAATTGAGCAGATGCAAAATTGTATACACTATGAATGCTAGTCCATAGACAAAAGCATTTGCAGCTCTTAGCAGAACTCCTCTGCTAAAGGGCTCAGTGAGTATTTAAGGCACTAGTCCTTACTCTTGCAGCCAAATTTATAAAATATTCTGCTTAGATGTTGAGCAAAAAAAAAGTATGTCTTTTGATTCTGAATAATGATTGCAAAGGTATCAACCTATTTATATTAATAATGTGCTTTTTATTGTTCAATCAATTCATTCTGCCCTACACTATATAGTTTATGCAAATTGTACCACGATATAAACTTAACACATCTCTTTCTTTCCTCCTGCTTTTTCTGGTGGACCCATTTGGATAGGAACAATCTGCCCCTCTAAATCATATATATCATTATCATCAATAACAGATAGACAATGGGGAAAAAAGGAAAGGCAGTGCGCTTGACAACAGATTTATTTCCTATTTGGTGCTTTGTCTTTTCTTGACTTTGGAATGTGTAATACAGTAGGTTATTTCTTTCTTTATCTGAAGTGCCAGAAGAGATCTCTCCTAGGGAAATCATAAGACTCAGCCAAGTGCATACAATATTTCAAATCACTGTTCATATCTTGCTTTGTTAATGGATGGAAAAGATAACATTGGAGACAAAAGGAGAAGGGATTTGTGCAAATTTAGGATAATCCTGATTAAAATGCACAGAGTAAATACAGCTTCAGGTCTCGAATCTGATTATAGGATTAAAACAAATGAAAAATTGCTGTATATTTGAATTACAAAGTTCCAATCAATATAATCCTTTGGTATTTTTCAAAAGGAAAATAGAGTGAGTGAATAATAAGGGGAAGGCAACATTATATCAGCTTGAGTTGCCATTTAAATTTTCATGACTCTCTTATCATCTAATCAGAAAGTTAGCAGAGTCCCGTGTGGGTGCATGCATGTGCGCGCGCGCACGTATGTTTATCCGCTGATTTGTTTTTTTCTCGCGCTGTGACTTCCACCAAAGCTTACTCTCTTCATAATGTGGCCAATCTTTAGACTGCAATCTATGGTTTGTCCTATGAGCATTCACTGATTTGGCCACACAAGGCGCTCAAATAGCTCCTAGCAGATCAGCACGGAGACTGAGAGTTGCTAGGCTGTCATAGTAAAAACATGCCTTGTGAGTGTTATACCCTGCCATCTTTCTGTTGTGACCGACCCCCTTCTGAAAGGGACTTTTCTGATCACGTGGGTCTTGGATCATTTGTCTGGGAAAAGAGAGAAAGGCCCAGCACTTTTAAATTCCAACAGATCTAGAACCATTAAAGAGGAACTCCGTGGCCTTCTTTGGTAATTAGTCCAAATTGAGTCAATATTTTTTAGAAAACCCTGGAGGATACCTGTTGAAACATTTGATATATTAGTGCTCACTTTGGGCAAAGAAATCCAAATAAGAAGGGTAATTTACTCTGCATTCAAACATTTTAGAAGAAGCTTGAAGCAACCTACTGAAACTTTACAGTTATTTGTTCTATTGAAGCTCCGCATGGAAAAAGCCAGAACAAATCTTTGGTTCTTCTGTGGGGGCCACAGGGCCACCCAAAAAACACCACAAGGAATACTCATAGAAGTATCATAGTTGTTAAGGTCTAGAATCATTGTAGTTTTCATTGGCATCTCAGACTGAATATTGACCTTATCTATGATTTCCAGTATAGAGTATAAAGAATTTGTTCCATAGATATTGTTCACCAAAGAATAAGAATCTTAGCAGTGGACTGAGAAATCTTCAGCTAAGTAGAATTATCATTTTCATTTTTTATTGAAATGCTTTCGCTCTAACTTCTTGGAGAACAGTGTTCTTCAGATGTATTGGATTTCAATTCTTATTAAAAAGTAAAAGTTTCCCTGCCTGTTGTGGTTGACTCGAGGGGGTGATGCCTATCTCCGGTTCAGAGCCAAGAGAGCCAGCATTGTCCAAAGACAAAGACACTTCCATGGCCATGAGGCCATCATGAATATATGCCAAGGAGCATGGAATGCTGTTACTTTCCAACCAATGTAGGTAGTACCTATTTATCTGTTTGCATTTTTAGATGCTTTCGAACTGCTAGGATGGCAGGAGCTGCGGCAAGTAAGGGGAGCTCACCCCATTATTTATCTACTTGCATTTTTACATAACCACTGGATAAATGTGAAGAATGCCAGGCTGAAGAAAAATAGGATGTGGGGATGTTGAGCACATTTTCTGCAATTGCCTTTGTATATTCTCATTAATCCAGGTCATGTCTTGTAGGAAAATTGAAAAACAAACAAACAAACAAACTTGCACACCAAATTTTAAAAAGGTAACTGGACTTTTTATTTTTAGTTGTTACAGAGAAACGGTTCAACTCCAATCCAGGAGTCTTCTTCAGTCTCATATAAAAGAAACAGAAAAATGATATGGAATATATGAACATACTCCTCAAAAGGGGGGCAGGAAATTGTGAAACCTCCTAATATCCTGGTTCTCATGTCAACAGGCTGAAAAAACAGGACATTGGCAATAAAAAGAGAGGTCTCAAGGTTTCAGTTTAATCACCTCTCCTTTAGCCAAAGGTCAGTTTTGTATACGTGCCAAAGTGGGGTTGAAAATGGAAGAAATTGAAACCACCTCCTTCCCCCCTTGTTAATTGAAGGATTTAAAGTCTTAATGTAGATTTTTTTTATCCCTCTCAAAAGTCAATTGGTTTCTCTGTCAAGAATTTAAATCTGCAATATTGGATGGAATATTATCTCTGTCTAAGATGGAGATTTACAGTCAATGTCTCTGAAAAATTGTTCTCATTGAATCTCCTATATAATTTCTGCTTTGTTTTTCCAATGTAAAATTCTGAACAAGCTTCATTACATCGAATGGCATAAATAACATCTCTCTGTGTTTGGGAGTCTTGTCTTTGGGATGTGCAAATTTTTGCTCAAGTGTATTTATTGGTTTGAATGGAACCCTAATGTTAGGTATATTGAAAATTCTTCTAAGTTTCTCTGGTACTCCAGCAACATATGGAATGGTTATACTGTTTTGTCTGTTTGAATCCTCTTTCTTAGAGGCAGAAGTGGAAAGGTTAAATCTTTTAGAGGCTTTGATAAAGGACCAATTTGGATAGTCACAATGGCTGAGAGATCTTGTGATATGCAAAATTTTCTTGATGGAGCTTTCCTTACTTGAAGGTAAAATCTCACCCTGATGTTTTAAGGTCCTGATCATTCCCAGTTTATGTTCCAAAGGATGATGGGAATTGAAAGATAAATATTGATCTGTGTGTGTAGATTTCCTATCAACTCCAATATCCAGGCTCCTGTCTTCTTTGATGTGTATGGCACAGCCCAGGAAAGCCAAAAAATTACCTTTAACATCTTCACATGTGAATGACATATTTCTGTCAATGGCATTGATGTGTTGTGTGGATGCCTGCAATTCATGTGTTTTAATTTAAACCTGCAAAAGAGTTCAAAGCTTTGAATTCAAATTCCTCCATGTAAAGTTCGGCTACAGTAGAGATACAGCCGTGTTTCTGTCTATAAAAAACTCTCACTGAATTTGAAACAAGTGAAGTGCTCGTTAGACAGAGATCCAAAAGGGAGATGTGGTCAGGGCTTAGGTTAGTCCTGTGAGCTGTCTTGTAAAAGCCTTTTCCTCACTGCTTTTGGCTTCTGTAGATTGCGAAGTTACCCCATAAGAAATCATTTTCTGCAATTACTTGCAGTGCTCCACGGCTCTGCAACTTCCTAACAGGGCAGTTCGTCCAGTGTCATGCACTGCACTGCTTAATGATGCAGGGTATCATCATATGGAGGGGGAGGAAAAATTCATTTTTTAAGGGCACGTGAGGAGGCCAGCCAGCTCTTCGTTGTGTTGTTTTTCTATTGCTCTCAGCAAATTTTAATGCAGTTCTCAAGGCAGCTGTGCTGGAGGCTAAGTAGGATTTCCCCAGTTCTTCAAATCCTGCTTTTGGAAGGACAGATACTTCCTCTTGGAAGGACAGATACTGAAGCTGAAGCTCAAATCCTTGGGCCACCTATTGCAATGAGAGGACTCATTGGGGAAGACTGTGATGCTGAGAAAGACTGAAGGCAAAAGGAGAAAGGGATGGCAGAGGATGGGATGGTTAGACAGCATCATCGACATGGTAGGTCTGGGTTTGGGCAAGCTCCAGGAGACTGTGGAGGACAGAGAGGCTTGGTGTGCTGCAGTCCACGGGGTCTCAAAGAGTCGGACGCGACTGAACAGTAAAAGAAAAATACAAATCAAAAACTGTATGCAACTACATTTTCTCCAGCTCTAACTACTGTGAGGCCACAGCTCTATTGATGACAGCAGAAATGTAGGAAGATTGAGGTGGGTTTAAGCAAAAATTCCTAAGAGGTAGAACATTTCCTCTCTCCCAGATGCATCAGGCCACCCCTGGAGTGCTTCTGCTTATAACTCTCCTTTGTGTTTATCTTCCCATCAAATAGCCCAAGGTGAGCTCATGCAGCTTCTGTCCCATCAACTCTTAAATGTGCCAGGGAATTGCCTGTCAATATTCTCATCAGTCCAGGTCATGATAAGTCCAGTTTGCCTTTTTAAAGAATCTTTGCCAAAAAAAAACAACAACTTTTGCAGTTTTTACTAAATGCCAGTGAATTAAGTGGTTTGGTCCAACTCACCCACTGAGTTTTAAAGATGGAACAGGAAATTTAGCACAAACCTTCCTGATCCAACCATAAGCTTCCTCTGATATGTGAGATGGAAAGCTTGGTGGGAAAGCTCAGGCCAGAAGATAATCTTCTCTACACATCATCCCAAGAATGTAACGAAGAGATAGCACAACAGAAGCCTTGTCTGGAAGTATCGCAAAAGAGGTTTGCATCACACTGCTAGTTCAAGGATTTTGTGGGACAATTTAACATATTAACTCTTTTAATACTGTTTGATAAGTAAGGCTTGTTGAGGACTCAACTAATTCAAACCTGCAGAAAAGAGAATCTGCCTTTGGAGACGGGGGAAACATGTGTGATTTGGGGTTGGAGAACAATCCAAACATTTAGATGTGACTTGTATCGTATTTGTAATAAGTATTGTAGATAACATTTTTCTCTTTTAGAACTACTTAGAATTAATATCACATGCAATGGTTAATCTGGTATAGAGTGAAGGTCAGGCTTTCCTTAATGATTTTCCCCAGTCTGGCACCTGCCAGATGAATAATGACAACTCCCACTACCCCTTATCATAGTGACCATTGAGGCAGTTGGAGAAAAGGGAAAGGAAGAAAGAAGAAAGAGCCAAAGAAAGTAAATGAAAGGACAAGCCCATCTCAGGTCTAATGCACCTTGCTTTTATCCAGTGGAAGCTGGATAAAGTGCTTCCTTGACCTTGCAACTGGTAGGTGTTTTAGACATTGGCGATTAATGTCTTTTTCTGTTTCAGAAAGCCGTATGATTCTGGATGCTTTCGCTCAGCAGTGCAGCCGGGTCCTTAGTCTTTTAAATTGTGGAGGAAAACTTCTGGACAACAGTCGCACGCAGCCACTGACTTCCTGTGTGAAACAAGAGAGCATGGCTTTTAATGAAAGACCGGAGCAGTGCCAGCTTGGGAAAATGGTTCACAGCCAGACCTCAGAAAACTTAGACCTAGAGTTGCACTACATGCACAAGAAGCAGCAGACCTCAGCTTTCCTGAGGGTATTTACTGATTCCCTCCAAAACTATTTGCTTTCTGGAAGCTTTTCCTCTCAGAATGCTTCCTCAGCTGGTGATTTTGGCCATTTGGCAGACATGGACCCACTTTCCACCTCTCCGGTCCACACTTTAGGGGGATGGACATCTCCAGCAACTTCTGAGTCCCATGGCCACCCATCATCTTCTACACTTCCAGAGGAGGAAGAGGAGGAAGAAGAAGGATACTGTCCTCGTTGCCAAGAATTGGAACAGGAGGTCATTTCATTGCAACAAGAAAATGAAGAACTCCGAAGAAAATTGGAGAGCGTTCCAGGTAACTTTTGACTGATTTGACTGAGACTTCAGAGAAGGATGAGCAGCCTTCTGAGCTCAGGGACTCCACTTAGCATTTGTTTTCATCAAAGAGGAGTGCAAGATGGTTATATAGAGTAATGCAGCTGTAGGGTGGACAGATCATGTTTTCTGACTTGAGGATGATTTCTTTTTTATAACTAATTTTTTATGCCACATATTTTGTCATCAGAACATCAGAAAAGCTCTTGTATCAGGCCAGGACCCCTCTTTTAGCGTTTTATTTCTTACAATGGATCGGCCAAAGTCCTATGAGTTACTTGTAAGCAGAGGATTATTTCCTTCCTAATGTAGTTGCTTTGCATTTGAAAAATGCTTTTGCATTTGTATTTGAAGGCACTGAGTTCAAGAGTCAGCTTGTCCTCCATACATATGTTCAACCTCCTTTTAAATCATACAAGTTAGTAACCATCACCATTTAAGGGATTCATGGAATTTGTAGGTAAATTTCATCAATACAGTGAAAAATTGTGTGGGAAAGGAGCTTCAGAGATGGTGAAACAGACAGAGGCTTAGATTATTCATCTCCGTTTGAGAGAATTAAGTGTCAGACCCTATGACTGACACACAGATTTTTGGTCTCCTCCACTAAAACCACCACATCAGTGAGCCTTCTCATTTTGTGAAAATACATTTAAGAGTCAAAATCACCAGTCATTTGATTTGTTGCAACACATTTAAAGAAATAACTTACACCTTCCCAACTTCTGATCCTCCAGTGGTGTGGAGACTATAGCTTGTAGAAAGAGTCTGGCACACCTCAGCTCATTTGGACAGCTACAGGTTGTGGATGGCTGAAAGGCTCCTGTTGAAGCCGTCTCTACTCCTTGGAAGTTTATGAATACATGACAGCCTTTAAGGTGCCTTGAGATACTATAATCTGCAATTTTATTTTCTTTCAGAGTAATGTCTCACCTTTGCTCATGATAAGAGAAAAGTGATATTCAGAAGCAAATGGGCCCTTCAGTTTCCTTTCTCCCCTGTTCCTCTGCAAAGATTTGAATATTACAGTCATCATTAATTATTTTAATTGTATTTTCAATTAGATAGATAGTGCACGCAGATAGATAGTGCATGCAGCAGACAGTTTGGTTCACACAATAAATTTAAGTAAAGTCACCACTAAAATGCTTGGTGGCATCGCCTCAGTGGATCTAACCCAGGCGTGGCCAATCTTGGAAACTTTTAAGATGTGTGGACTTCAACTTCCACAATTCTGGGAACTGAAGTCCACACATCTTAAAGTTGCCAGGGTTGGACACTCCTGGTCTAAACAATAGAATATAAGAGTGTGAAACAAAACTTTCAATCTCGCTGTCACCATCACAGAACTGCTCACCTCCTTCTAAGGAGAAGAATCATCTGAAGGCACTTGGGATTGCCAACTCTCACACAACAAGAGTAGCTCTTCTGCGGAAACTTTCCCTCATATTTTTTTAAATAAATCCCATCCTTAGTGCACCTACCTAGCAAAGAACTAGAAGAGAGAAGAAATAATGCTTTGAGCTGTTGACTGCTGGCACCTGGCAAAGTGCCGTTTCCTCGGTCAGCTTTCAGGAGCGCTGTGCCGGGGTGCCGTTGCCTCCTTCCTAGGGTGAGAGGGAGGGACCAGCCCACGGCCTGAGGTGGGACTAGAGCCCGCCGCCTCCCAGTTTCTAGCCTGATGCCTCACCCAAACCGGCCCTCCCAGTCCGCCTAGTTGGCCAGGGTCTCACATTTCTTTCAGTGGGAAGGGTCTTGCTTCATGGTGTT
>JANHZU010002582.1:167732-181057 GCA_032468055.1 Acrochordus granulatus | reverse complement strand
TCAGACAATGTGATTGTCTGGATTTGTTTTCACATTTTGTCTCTCATAGTTGAGGTATACCTATGATGACAATTACAAGCCTCTCTCATCTTTTTAAGTGGGAGAACTTGCACAATTGGTGGCTGACTGAATATTTTTTTGCCCCACTGTATATAAAGCAATAAGGACAGCTGTAAGGAAGAACACAGCTGGGTCTAGGCAGGGCTCCATGTGGGCCAACGTTTCTCCATTACACAGTGGCCACCGAGATGAAGCTTATGAACCCAGGCAGGAGACCACTGATCTTGCTCTGCAGTTGGCACAGAAGCTGGTACTCAGGACGTTCCTTCCATCTTCCCAGAGATAGCACCAAGAGAAGTACTCATTGAACAGTTGTTTTAGAGTTAATAAACCAGAAAGGTTTGTGGGAGCAGTTGTCCCAGGTAGATGTGATAACATTCACCAAGGTAATTACATACATGCATGCAAAATTCAGTAATAGCTATGCTGTTTGGATCTTACACTTTCAACTCTACTTCCTGGTTTTGGTGCAGTGTAACTGCTGCTTGTTGTACGTTGCTGTTTGCAAAGCAAAAGGTATTATTAATTGATGTAAGCAGGTTTACTAAAGAGTATCTATTTGCTATTTGCCCGAAAAAACCTGTCTGATTTGCACTGTTCCAAAGGCACTTTTTACATATTTTAATAAAAAACAAAAAATATTACACCTAACTAGTTTTCTCGGTCACTGGATCTTGTCATTTTTTAGTCCAACTGCAGAAGCACATTATCAATAGCTTCCTCTGTTCCCAAGGTGCTCATTTTATCTCACTCTTCTTTTTTTTTTCCAAAATGCAAGCGCAACTTTATTTACATTGTTCTCTAGATGAATAATTCTTTGCTCTTGGCAGAGTAAGGATTGGTTAGCTTTTTACAATTGTCTTGTTTTTACTTCCATGTATTTGGCATCTGACTCCATCTTCTTTCTCTCGGTTTTCCTCTTGACCTATTGGGAATGCTGATTGCTTCTTCATAGGGGAGCAAGCAACTGCTGAACAATTAACCCGTCTTCATCACTAGCAAACAATGGGACGAGGCCGTCAACTCCTCCAAGAAAGATGGACGGCGGCTCCTTCGGTACCTCATCAGATTTGTCTTCACAACCGATGAGCTTAAGTACTCATGCGGCCTTGGAAAAAGAAAAAGGTCAGTGCAGTCAGGAGACACTGGTCCTGAAAGACGCCCTCTGGATCCAGTGAAAGTAACATGTCTCAGAGGTACTACATCTTTTCACTCAATGTCCACCATACACAATCTCATTTCACCACATTAGCTGTATGGTAGAGAAGGGAGGGTCCTTTGGGGAAATAGAAGAAATCCTGTGCTTAGATGGAGCTGCCCTTTAAAGAGAAAGCGAGTGATATAGCACCTCTCGATCTTTTCCTCCACAAGTCTCCACCTGAGGATTAAGGAAACCCTCAGGAGGACAACGATCTTCTTTCTCTACAATCTGAAGAGAGGCCCATGTGATACTGAATTTTGTGGGAATCTTCTTTCTCTACAATCTGAAGAGAGGCCCATGTGATACATTCTCATGTGTTGCTACTGCTAGGTCCCAAGAAGGTCCTACTGGGCCGATCAGTGACACCTCATATTCTCATTCCCCACTGAGCATATCCCTCCAACCCTAAGATCCATTTCAGCCTGCTAAAATGTAAAGCCTCCTTCAAGTCATCTTGACCCTTGATGCTTCATGGAGACATCCATATTGTTTTCTGAGCAATTGATACAGAAATGGTTTGTCACAGTCTTTTGTTTTTTTTTCCTCCCAAGTCTCTTCTATAGCGTTGGAGATCTCCCATCTGAGTACGGTCCAAACCCAACCCTGCTTACCTTTGAAGCCCAAGCAAGGTTGACTAGCCTTGCCAATCTTGCTTCATGGGCAAAATAATGACAAAGCATTCATGAAGACAGAACATTTGAAAATCACTGAATGTTATTATTCACAAACTCCATAGTTATTCATGTTTTGGAAGAATTTTCACTTTGTTCAGTAGTTTGAAGTACAATAAATGCACAGAGTCACTCATTAGATGGAGAGACTTCGTTTTTAAAATTGCACTTTTCATTATAACAGAATATTGTTAAGTTAGCTTTGGCAGAAATAGAGAAGCCCTTAATCCAAATTTCAGTGATCAAAATTCTCTCTAGTTGATTAAAATTAACCTATTCAATTAAGTTTTTAAAAAACAGAACTGAAGCTTTAAAATAGATTGAACATACTAAGGTGCTTTACGTGAGTCATGTTACAATGTAGTTCAGCAAGCCATATGTTAGCCATTAAATAAATAAAATCTTAAAGCCTGAATCAGACATAGAGTCATGTGAAAAGAAAGTACACCTTCTTTGAGTTCTCTGATTTTATGTATCAGGACATACTAAAAATCATCTGGTCCTTAGCAGTTCTTAAAGGTAGATAAATACAACCTCAGATGAACAACAACACATGACAGACTACACCATGTCATCATTTATTTTGCAAAAAGAAAGCCAAAATGGAAAAGCCACGTGTGAAACACCCTTATTGCTTCCATAGGTATGAAGAGGCTAAATAGCAGCCGTGTGCTGCTAATCTAATGCGCTTGATCAATTGATAATCAGCAAGTGTGACTACCTCTATAAAAAAGAAAGTTTTAGGAATTTTCTGATCTCTAGCACTAGGGTATGTGTTAACACAGTGCCAAAGAGTAAAGGCATCAGCAGTGATCTTAGAAGAGCAATTGTTGCTGCCCGTCAATCTGGGAAGGATCATAAGGCCTTGAACCACTGAAAGTCCATCATTCTACGTTGAGAAAGATTATTCACAAGCGGAAAACATTCCAAGACAGTTGCCAATCTTCCCAGGGGTGGACATCCCGGCAAATTCACCCCGAGGTCAGACCGTGCAATGCTCAGAGAAATTGCAAAAAATCCAAGAGTGACATCTCAGATTCTACAGACCTCAGTTGGCATGTGAAATGTTAAAGTTCATGGCAGTACAATGAGAAAAACACTGAACAAGTACAGTTTGTTTGGAAGGGTTGCCAGGAGAAAGCCTCTTCTCTAAAAAGAACATGGCAACATGGCTTAGGTTTGCAAAGTTGCATCTGAACAAATCACAAGACTTCTGGAAGACTGTCCTGTGGACAGACAAGACCAGAGTGGAGATGTTTGGCCATAATGCACAGAGCCACGTTTGGCAAAAACCAAGCACAGCATGTCAGTCTAAACCTCTCCTACCAACTGTCAAGCAAGGTGGTGGAGGGGTGATGATGTGGGTTTGTTTTGCAGCCACAAGACTTGCAGTCATTTGAGTCGACCCTGAACTCCTCTGTATCCCAAAGTATTCTAGAGTCAAATGTGAAGTCATCTGTCCAACAGTTAAAGCTTGGCCAACATTGGATCATGCAACAGGACAACGATCCCAAGCACACCAGCAGATCTACAAGAGAATGGCTGAAAAAGAAAAGGTGTTGCAATCGCCTGAAATCCAGACCTCAACCCGATTGCAATGCTGTGGCAGAACCTCAAGAGAGCTGTGCATAAACAAATACCCACAAACCTCAATTAACTGAAGCCATGTGGTGTAGAAGAGTGGGCCAAAATTCCTCCACAACATTGTGAGAGACTGATGACATCATACAGAAAACAATTACTTCAAGTTATTGCTGCTAAAGGTGGTTCTACCAGCGATTGAATCATAAGGTATATTTTTTCACACATGGCTTCTCCATTTTGGCTTTTTTTCTATAAAATAAATGATGACATGGCGTAATATGTCACATGTTGTTGTTCATCTGAGATTATATTTATCTACTTTTAAGAACTGCTAAGGATCAAATGATTTTTAGTATGTGCTGATATGTAAACCACATAACTCAAAGAGGGTGTATTTTCTTTTTCACATGACTGTACGTGCACATAACTAGTCATATCCTGCATTGAGCATCCTTTGCTTAAAATGCATCTAAGAATATTGATGTGGAGAAACAGTGTGAAATTGGTGCAAAGCCACTGTTTCTTTTCTTTCTTAATCTGTTCCATGCAGAAGTGTTAACTTGCAACAGAGTGGTCACTTCATCTTTAGTTTGGCTGACTGTTTTGTATCAAAGCTGAGAGATGTGAAATGCTAACAGTCTATAAAGCAGCAAGACCAAAACCAGATGCTTCCCCTGTGCTTCCTTACTGTATACTGATTTTGATTAGGTGAGATGCAGTAGCATTCAGACCAAGATGTTGACTTTTGCCCATCTTGAGCTGGATATAACCATTTTGCTAATAATAGCTCTTTCAGGCTTGATATCAACCTGACCTTGAAACTCAACACAGCAGCTGTCTTGACTGCTGCCCTCCATCCCAGGGTTTTATGTAAAATGGGCCACTATATAAATGTTTTAAATCAATAAATCCCCACCACTGTTGTACCACCATAGTCATTAGCTTCCCTTTCACTCTGGTCAAAAATTGGCTTAGCTAGCAGTTAATCCCAATACTACAGCACTGCGCTTGAGAATATGAACAGACCTCTGCTGTCCGTCACCTTCCCACTACAGGGTCACTGTGCTTGCTTGATAATCCCGGTGATGTGATCCAGAAACTGGCAATTAATTTTCCACTCTTGGATTTACCCATCAGGAGAGGGAAATAGGCAGAATCTAAGGAGTTGCTTCGCTCTCCAACTTATTATTACTGTTGGTGGACAAGCCCTGGCACAGTTTCTTATTTCTATTGAGATGGATGCATTACTTATATTAAACCTTGGTTCTCCTGCCATAGAGATCAAGAAATGTTAGCCATGTCTAGCTATGGAGATCTTTAGTTATTGTTAAGAAAATAAATAAAAATGATGATATAAGAAATACAGGCACACACAGAGAGTTATACAGTATATATAAATATAAATACAGGCACACACAGAGAGTTATACGGGATATATAAATATTAAGTGGAAACAATAAGAATCTAAAAAATTGAGCCTAAAAGCAAAATCACAAGCCCATTCTTACGCAGGCTGTAAGGATTATAACTTGGAAAAATCACCTTTTCTTGCCCAACTGGGACAATATAATGTAGGCAAGAGGAAAATCTGTATCTCCATTGGGCTGGGTATTCCATATCATATGCCCACTTCTTAGTTTTGCAACTCAGTCCATTTCCAATCATAGCTAGGCTTTTTCTCATGTTATAGAAGATAACTTGTCCTCCCAACTTCATTTGATTGAGGAGGA
Source organism: Acrochordus granulatus (assembly GCA_032468055.1). Classification (NCBI taxonomy): domain Eukaryota; kingdom Metazoa; phylum Chordata; class Lepidosauria; order Squamata; family Acrochordidae; genus Acrochordus; species Acrochordus granulatus. The sequence goes on along the minus strand of JANHZU010002582.1, from coordinate 175,811 downwards.
TACATTTCTTCATTGCTGGATACCTACGTGAGAAATCAGTTGGACTAACCTAAATATTTTTGAGTAGTTGTGACCAACCCAGCTATAAATACTATTTTTCTCTGAGAAGGGCTCCGTAAATCACCCTTTCCCCACATTTTGATCTCTAAAACTGTTGGGCTTCAACTCAAAGCATCATAGTGGTTAAGGAGTATGGGAGTTGCAGTGCAACAGATCTGGAGGGCTCTGGGTAGAGCAAGGCTGCCTTGATATCCCAAAGCAATCACCTAGTCTGCTCTCTGTACCAAAAAATAGTAAGATTGTGACATTTAAGACAAAGTTACTATTGTCTGAAGAATTCCTGTTGCATCAGATCCTCATATAATTCTGAATAAATGCTAAGGAGGAAGGGAAGCAGAAGCATTTGTTCTCCAGCTTTCAAAATGGCACACTCAAGCTTTCAAAACATGACATTTTTCCCAAATAGATTGAGTCCAGTTGTTCAACACATGACTGATATTCTGAATATTCATGCTATTTGTCATGGCGGTTTTTTCATGGTGCTGAAAGATCATGCTTCTCTCCAAGACCATTTCCTCTGTTAAAAAGCAAGATTGTCTCCACACTGCAAATTTGCAGGAGTAAAAGAAAAATTCAACATGTGCAATTGAAAAGCAGAATTTAGCTACCAACGAGCCTTTTCTTTTTCCTTTTTTAAAAGTTTTCTTCTGGTTGTAATGATTTCAATCAAGCGTTTGCAGGCAGCTGAGCCGGGCCTGGAGCCATCTCAAAAGCATTTTTGACACTTCCAAGTTTCTTCAGTAGCATCTTTTCACCATTCCCCCTCCCCCCCAAAACAAACCCACCAGTATAAATTGCACACAATGTATAAACTGATGAACCAGGCTTACAAAAATGAAAAGTATATAGGGTTTGTCCTCCTCTTTGTTTGGGCGCTGAGATTTATTTTTATTTTTAAATATAAGATAAATACCGTCCTACTTCATATCTAGGTTTCTAAACCCTTCTTGTACTTGGCTCCTGGGCTGTGGTTATTCCTCCACATTCCATGCATTGCATCCCATCATTCCTTTCCTTCCAACAACTCATTTGCTTGGAAATCCAAATTGTTGAGCCATCCTGCACAATTTGCTCTATTTTGGGTATTACAGTATTACACTCCCCTACAGGCAGCCAATTAAAAATCAAACTTGTAGGTGGTTTCTGCAAGGGTACCTACCTGCTGAGAGCTGTATGTCCACTGTACATTCTTCTATCACTGGCCCAGTTAGTAAGATAAAGTTCTATGCCATTGGAGCTAATTTGCTAATTTCCCTGCAGAATTCATTAGGATGCATTGTACTTCTAATCCGGATTGGTGGATGCCTTCCGAAGAACAGATCAACAAGGTGTTCAGTGATGCCGTGGGACATGCTCGGCAAGGTCGGGGACATTCCTCCACAATGGGAACTCATACTATGATGGGATTGATCAACATAGTTCACATGATGACCTTTTCAGTAGAGGTATCCATGATGGCTCTGGAGACTGATGGCAGGAAGGAAAGAGAGCTGGACAGATATACAAGTGAAAGACAGAGACTGTGTGTCCAGTGTTCTGTTTTAATGTGACTAAAGAATCCAAAGCATGTTGAAGGTTCAGTTTTGACCAAGGCAGTGTATGTAAAATAGCCTTCCCCAGCCAAACGTGCTGAGCTACAATTCCCGTCATCTTCCAGAGAGTTGTGGTTTTGCTGTCATGGACGCTAGATTGTGGGTAGCCGGCGTAAAATCTAGTTTTTCAAGCAAATAAGGAAGTAACCTGTTTATGAGTAATAGCATTTTTTTCCTGTATTCCCACCCCCATGTTTTTTTTTTAATAGGGAAGAATCTATTTTTTATTTTTCTCTGTTTTGTGTATCGGTTCTGCAAGTCTGCAGCAGTTCTTCAGGGGTACTGCATATCACTTACTGCTTGGTGTTTGAAAGCTGAATGTTGAAAACTGATTTCTCATTACATCACAAGAACACCAAACCCACCATCTTTCTCCTTTTGTATTTATTTTGAGTCATGTGCATTTCTGAAACCGAAAAATAGAAACTCTTGATGATTGATTAGAAATATGCACTGTTAACATTTCACTGTTAACTGAAAAACATCAAAGTCAGGAGTAAGACCGGTAGGATAGGATGGGCATCTGCTTTGTTTTGAGAATTTTATTCTCTTATCTATACTCAACATTTGTGCTTAACATTTAAGCATTGTTAAGAGAGAGCTTGCATTATGCTGCAAGCTTCCTTTCCTGATTTCATTATGTGCAATTATGGTTTTGCTTGTATCATCCCTTTGTCATTCTTTTTCCTTTGCACAAATACAACTGCATGCAGTTATACTTACAGCCCTGGGAGACAGCTGACTTAATGGTAAAGGTCATTGACACTGACTCATTGACCAAGATCCATGCAAAGGCCTGTTGAGTGGATAGCAGTAGTAAAAAAAAAGAGAGAACATTTTACTTGCTTCAATCACTCATTTTTTCTTGTCAAGTAAAACTTAAAGACTTGAGCTGTTATGTTGCTTCCCCTCTAAACAAGGAAACTAGATCTCTGTGGTGTTAACTTACTCCATTTAAAGATCATCTGTATAGATTAAAACTAAAAGGCTGAATAAAGGTATCACATTTACCTGCAAGGAAGACAGTCCTGATATGACATTATAAAGAAACTTTAGGGAAACATATCATCTACTTCTATTACTGTATTTGCTTTGGATCTAAGATGACCTCCTATTTAAAGATTAATTATTGGCAGGGGTGGGAGGAATTTTGTCCTTTTGACTAAATAAATTAGAATATTTTAAGTTACACAAGCTCTTGGCAGTGCTAAGTCAAAAGGGTGTTGATTCTTTTTCTTTAAGTATCACATTAAAAACTAGAGTAATCTTACTCTTAAGAGCATTTTTCAAGTTCTTCCTCTTCTATAATGGATATGGACCTCAATATGGGCCAGTGTGCAGAGAAGGGTCTTTCTTCTGCTGGACACTTGACTAATGTTCGATCCCCTTCTCCATTCTCAAAGTTCTTTAGATGTTCAGTGTTATTTTTTTGGTGGAGATTGTGAATGGCAGTGGGGACAAGAGAATGGAAAAGGTCATCTTTTTGGATCCTAAATAAGGTCTGGCAGCTCAAGTTTTCACCATTTGTTATGGAAAACGTGACACTGGAAAAAAATGTTTCTTTTGCTATATTGCACTGTTTATTTATTCCTACCTGTTCTTGCTCTTTTCCAGGGCAAAAAAAATACCAAACATGTAAGACCTAACTATATTGTGCCTGGAGGGATTTGGAAGTTAGGATGATGAAGTTAAGATGATGACAAGCATTGACACAAGAATAGACCAAATTTCTATGAATATTCTCATTAATCCAGGTCATCATGATAAGTAGTAAAAATTTCAAAAATTTGCAAAGTTCCTTAAAAAGGCAACTGGATATTAATTACAAGATGTTATTGGAGACGTTTCACCTTCTGTCCAGAAGGCCTTTTTAGTCCATTTAAAAATTAATAGACCAAATTGATCTATTACTCTTGGGAACACAAAAAGAATATTTCCTTGCATGTCCTGACATCACAACCAGCCTCTGGATGCCAGCCAGACCAAAAGGGAGGTTGGACTAGCCTGAAGAAACAGTGTTATCTAGGGTTAAGATGTTGGATTAGAATGAGACATCCAGGTTCATGTCCATCCTGAGCCATGGAAATTTACTGGATGGTGTTGGGTCACTGGAGCTCTTTCAGCTAAACTGATCTCACAGATTGGTTGTCATGGGGATAAAAGAGAGGGAGATCCCTGTAGGACTGCCTTTGCTCTTGGAGGAAAGACAGGGTAGATGTCTAAGAAACAGTAAAGAATGGTTTGTGCAGGTCAATACTATTTTACATCCTAATAGCTTCCAGGTCTTTGAAGTATTGCATTCGTTTCTTTGATTTGCAGTATTTTAACTACAACCCATCTTGACAAATTGGCAGACCCAGTTTTTCAGCTGCTAAGTTGTGTCTGATTCTTTGCGGCCCCATGGGCCATAGCATGCCAGGCTTCCCTGTCCACCACTGTCTCCCAGAGTTTGCTCAAATTGGCAGATCCAGAGACAGCTGAAATTCAAGAGAGTACAGTAGATCCCTTTTATGACATGATAATTATAGCGAAGCAAGTCTGTACAAGAAATAAAGGCAAGATTAAAAAGCCCATTCACATAGAAAAATGGCCAGGTGACCCCAAGCCCTTGAGATATCATCCACATTGTATTGGCTGGGACTGTTATCTTCATGCCTTGATTTGGGGGAAGAAAATATTATGACTTCTAATAAAGAAGAAAATATTATGACTTCTTTGGGGGAAGAAAATATTATGAGAGAAACTATAGCCAGTATTAAAACACTCAAAAAGTATTTTAATTCATTAAAACTTTGGAAGCCTCTGGCCTTCTAGGAGTTGCTAACTGCAATTCTCAATCTGTTTCCTCCTTGACCAACCATATTGGCTAGAACAAGAGGAGCAACCGCTACAGAAAACTCTGCATTCTAGTCTTCTGCAGGTGTGCCTAAATGGGGAAAATTTGCTTTATGCCTTATGTGTGTGCACGGACACATGCATGCATGTACACACACCTTTGAGTCAGTGTTGACTCCTGATGAATGCCTGGACAAGACCCTGCAGTTTTCTTGGCAAGATTTCAGAAGTGATTTGTCACTGCCTGCTTTCTAGGGCTAAGAGAGAATGACTGGCCCAAAGTCTTCCAGCTGGCTTTGTGCTTAAGGCAAGACTAGAACTCACAGACACCCAGTTTCTAGCCTGATGCTTTAACCACTACAACCAAACTGGCTCTCCCTTACACCCATCGTAGCAGTTCTTTTCTAACTGCAAATAATACATGATTAAAATGTCTATTTTTTAAAACTATTTGAGGGGGAGGGAAGTTCTTTCTGTATTTCTTTTTTTAAGTTGTAAGAGCATGATCCAAAACAGGAAAAATATATTTTTACAAGGCAATCCTCCATATGCTCACTGGATGTCAGATCTGTTGAATATAGTGACACTTAAGGTTAGGCTTGTGGTTGGATGCCTGGTTGATTGCGATTTCTTGCCCAATTCATTTTCATTTAAATCAGGAGGAGTGGAAGGAGCTTAACACTTAATCCCTCCATTCTTTAAAACTTTATTTTGAACAAATCTCATCTTTGCATCTTAATATAATTTGACGGTTTTTCCCCCTTATCTATTTCTAAACCGGATCTGCTAATAATCAGTAGAACATCAAAGCCACAAAAAAATCCATATAAAAAATAAATATGTCTATTCTTCCAAAACTGCAGCAATTCTATTCTAGCTGTTTTGTGTTGTATGTGACAAATACCTCAAATACCACATTACTTCTGTAGCGTAGACCTCGGTGGCGTACATTTTCTGTGATGAGACTTGCCCATCTATTGGATGAAATGTGTCTAATAGACTGCACAAGTCCACATTGATCCACTGTATAATATCATTCTGATGCATTTTATATAAACTGTGTGAAATCCAATGTTTGTGTATAGTATAAATTCCATTTGAATTAAACACAACAAGCTTCGCAAAGAACACTCACTAAAGCAATACCAAATGGGATTTACTAAAGCAACGGTTAAACCTGGCTCTAATTTAATAGGAAGTTACCTTCCAGTTCCTATCTTGGCTCCAATAATATGTCTGAAGTACAGCAGGGATATTACTTCTATGGGTTGTAGCCTTATAACCACCTTTATAGAGAACATCCACATGGCCAAAGAGTAGGATTCTCGACTGCTAGCAAATGGCTTCGAAGACCAGGAATACTGGCACTGGAAGCAACCACTTAGTTTGCACAATGCTAGTGGAATCACTTGACATCTGATTATGGTATGACTAAGAACTGAACCTTATTTCTAGGCAAAACAGATAAAGCAAAGATAAAACTGACTTACATCTGAGTCTTATCTCGCATCATGTGCCTCCATCCCAGCTTGAGCAATGTGGTGGGTGGGGGGACTCTTGGTCATCTTTTCCTGGAAACTGGAGATGCGGCCCGATACAGAACATGGATATTCTAATACCGCCAGTCCATACTTTTGTATCCATAAGTATTTTGTACTTATGTACAAAATACTTTTGTATCCAGTACAAAGTACTTTTGTATCCATAAGTCCATAGCTTTTGTATCCTTAGCTTGGATGCACTAGAGAGGTGTTTTTCCCTGTATTATAGGCAGTTACAAATTCTGAGCAGCCCTCCATCGTTTGGTCATGCGACCAAAACTCATCAAGGCTAATCCCCCACTTCACACATGGTTCAGCACTGGATTCCCCTACTGTTACCATCAATATGTCTGATTCTGTATTTAGTTGCAAATTTTATTTTGAGGTTGACTTTTAAATTTAGAACTTAAATATCTTCAATAATTTTAATCTCATTGTTTGTTTCTGTAACATTTTATATGATAAAGAGTTCTAGGGAACTCAGAAGCTCACACAACTTATATCATTTGAAATGATCATAACAAAGGTATACTTGAATGTGGATTTTGTATTCTGTTTTCCATGGGTTAACAGTTGCTTTTCTGTATCAGAAATAGAAAAGCATTATTTTCTGATTTGCAGCAATTTTTTAAAATATTTTAATTTGTTATGTGCATTCTCTATTGGCAAAATTATTAATTAGTTTTTCTTAAAAGTTAAGTTAAATTTTTTTTTTCTTTTAAGACTACCCTATTGGGAAACTAACAACAGGTCTTATGGCTTAATAATGATAAAGTTGCATACTTAAGACTGAAAAAATACACAAAGGGTCACTTTGAGTTTAATGGAAAAACAGTTTAGGAAGATATTAAAAGAAGAGATTTTTGTGTGGCATGGTCCTTCAAGAGAAGAGAAACTCAGTCCTTGAGAGTCCCTGGTCATTCTTAAAAAAAAACACACACACAGATGTAATAGGTACAAAACACCACCTTCAAAATCTTGAATATCAAGCTATCTTCTATTGATTTAAGACAATTTTATTCATGGATTTTGCAAAAATTCTTCTATTTTTACAGTGATGCAGCTGTTAATTATCTTGGAATGAGGTTAAGTCTTTAATGTTACCCAAATCCTCATCCTTTTCTTGGGTTTGCTCATTTGAAATATAGTGTGCAGCAAAATTGCTAGAGAAAAAAGTATCAAAGATTTCTCCAGGCAGATAGCACATTTTTTCATCCGCAGCTCATCTGTAACGTATTTATTAATTATTTATTTATATGCCACCATCTTTCTATTCAAACTTATGTCCTTTCATCTTGGGGCAGCTTAACCCTTTCAGTTATGCCTCTGCCCTAGTCCACCTCCACTGATGCACTTAATGAATAGGGAACAATAATTCAACAGATCCTATAACAACAGAAGACAAAGGCTATACTTCCTATTAAAACAATTCCCTGAAGAATGAAATGCAGTAATCAGGGAGATTGGTGATGTCACATTTTTTATATGGATCATTTTGCTTCTTTGATTCTTGTTTCTTTTTTTAGAGAATCCAATTGAACAGTGATATGTTAGCATTGTATTTTTGTTTACAGAGTACAGATGGCAGCTTTAAATAGCTTGCATATCTTTAAAGTAATTGAGAAAATTCAATCATGCATATGTCTTAATCTCTTTTTTCCTCTTTTATGAAAGGGGATATGAATTCTGCACTTTGTGCAAAAGGAAAAAAATTACACTGAAAAATAACTGACATTTACTATCTTCTCTATCATTGGCAAGACTGAATTAATTACTCTTCTATATTACCTTAAATAAGAACAATAAGAAAGACATGACAAGGAAGCTTTTACTCATTATAAACAAGTAGGGAAAATACATAAGGCCATATTTTTCTAACAGTTAATTATTGATATGATGTAATCACAACAATGGGAAATGGTATACATTACATTTAACCAAAACAAAGGTCAATATCTAATGGGCTATCAAATCCACCTTTATTTTACAATTCTAGGATATTGAGATGAGAATTAATATATAATTTATGAAATGTAAAGCATGGAAGCTGG
>JANHZU010002582.1:152434-164606 GCA_032468055.1 Acrochordus granulatus | reverse complement strand
CAATTCAAGGTGTTGGCCCCAAGCCCTTCGTGGCGTGGGACCGCGTTATCTGAGGAGAATTGAAAAAGAATGCTCTCCATTGAACTATACGTTCAGTAATTTTCTAAAATTACTAAAATTATACATTTAGTAATCTGTCATTCTGCAGTTATAATTCAGAAGCAGGAAACAAAACTTCAAGGTCTTACGAAGTGAAATAAACAGGACATAAAAACAGGGATCCGAAATTTTAACATGACTGCAATAAATCATATAGGCAAATGTATAAACGTAAAGTCGAAAAATGCCAATTGGCTTTTATATTTTATTTTAAAAAATGCAATAAAGGACCATTGCATTTTAGAAAGGGAAAGGACTTATTCAGCCTTAAATTTTGCTATGGTTCAGGTGGAGGATTAGTGCTCTCCATCTGTTTCCAGATCAGCTCTAACCTAGGATCTGTGAATCTCAGCATTTACCTAGCAGCGTCAGAAAACGCTGAACAAGACGCTCCTCCAAATAATGACCAATGAAAGATCTTGCAGACAAAGATCTCAAGTTGAGGTGACAACAACAAAAAGTGTATTGAACCGACATAATCCAACATGGACCACAAAGGGCTTGCTTTTACAACAGGATAAAATTAACTTACCGTTTGGCTAAGGTGCAGTGACCGAGCAGTCAAGACATTGGGCTTGTCAGCCAGAATGTTGGCAACTCGAGACCCAAACGCCGCCACATAATGGGGTGAGCTGTTCCTTGCCCCAGCTCCTGCCAACTCAGCAGTTCAAAAGCATGTAAAAATGCAAGTAGATAAATAGGTAACACCTTAGGTGGGAGGGTAACGGTGTTCCATATGCCTTGGCGTTTAGTCATGCTGGCCACATGATCACAGAAGCATCTTTGGACAACACTGGCTCTTCGGCTAGGAAATGGAGATGAGCACCACTCCTTAAGAGTCAGACACAACTGAAAGGGGCAACCTTTACCTTTTTAGGGCTGTAGCAGTCTCAGAACTGAATCCTGCCCTAGCATTTTTGTAGATGAGCCTTCAGGCATACACACACAGACACACAACCCCTCTCAAAGGAAAACTTCTCCCAGCATTTTTGAGCCACCCGAGTTAAATTTCTTTTCACAGTTTAGGGACAAGGGAATCACTTAGAAAAAACAAGTTCCAGAACAGAATTCTTGACCTATAAAAGTTGACTTTATACAAATATCTCCGTCTTGCTTTTAAAGTCTAGCTCTTAAATACACATTTGTAATAACTGTGTTTGCACCTGTATTTTTATTTAATTCCTATAGCCATCTATCTCCATCATATGATTCTGGGTGGCTCACAACTATAAAACTTTAAAACAGGTAAAGGTAACCCTGCCAGTCATGATCAGCTCTAAGGCGCAGTGCTCATCTCCATTTTCAAGCCAAAGAGCCAGTGTCGAAGATGCTCCCATGGTCATGTGGCCAGCATGACTAGACACCAAAGGGACATGGACGCTGTTACCTTTCCTGCTGAAGTAGGTGGTACCTATTTATCTACTTGCAATTTATACATGCTTCCAAACTGCTAGGTTGGCAGGAGCTAAGGCATACAGCAGCTCACCCTGTTGCACAAAAGCAGCACTGGGTCTTGAGCTTGGGCCGCCCACCTTCCAGCCAAGCCAAGTGTCTTAACCATTTGCACCACTGCACCACTTATAAAACAGTTGATAGAATTTAAAACAATAAAAATGTCCAAAAACTAAATACATACAGCACTAAGTTAACCAATTAATAGTAGAGCCAAGAAACAGAGCCCTTAACACACACTATGCTTTAAGCTTACAGCCAAGTTGTTAAAGCCTTATGAAAGGCCAGCAGGGTTGCGGCTATTCTAATCTCCAAGGGAAGAATATTTCACAGAATGGGCTATAGCTGAGAAGGCTCATCTTCTAGTTTCCACCAGTCCTCATTCTGGCTGACAAGATCTGCACCATGTTCAATCTGTTGGATCAAACTGGAGTAGTAGAGATACTTGGAAAAAGATGGTTCCTCAGATAACCTGGTTCCAAGCTTTAATGGTGACAACTAGCACCTTGAATTGCATCCAGAAACACACTGGTAGCCAGTGCAGCTCATGTAGTGTTACATGTGCCACGTGTACAGCATCATATCCAAATAGTGTGCACAAAAATGTACCTGGTTGAAGGAAGCAGAACTAAAAAAAAGATACATATCATGGTAGTGTAACCAATTACAAACTGAAATTTCTCCCATGAAGACTAAAAACGAGACACTCCTTTAATTCTAAAAGTACAGAACAAAGTTTATCAATAGGCACTAATTACATTATATACAACTTGTTTCCTAAAACTTAAAAAAATAGCATCATTGCATTCAATCATGCAAAGAAATATCAAAACACCATTAATTCATGAAGTGATTTGTTTTTTCATACAAAGCCAATCTGACACATTTTGGTCTCCACACATAATTTGTGCTGCTGCTTTTTATAACAAGGTTGAAAATCTATGTTCACAGAGTCAAATGCACTTTGCATCACAATAAAAGCCTTTGCTTCAGGCCAAATACTTCTCAGGAAGAAACTTCAATATGTTGATAAAGTGCATAGAACATTAAAGCTTCTTTTGCAAGCTTACCATTGATATTTTGATTACACGGAACGGCCCGACATATGTACATTTCTCACACGGCTATAGCCTCTGGTTGTGATTTCCTTCTATGAAAAAGCTTTAAAGTTCTAATGCTTCACACAAATACACTTCAGTGTATCAGGTGTCCTGATCATATATCAAGTACCAAGCAAGTAGTGTGAATGTATGTTTAAACCAGTCCCATTTATCTATTTAGCTTTAGAGTACATTTATAGGAGGGAAAAGCCCTTTCAAACCAATTAGTTCAAAGTCTGCCAAGCTAAAGCCTTTGCAATTTGGATCTCAACTTCTTCAAAGCTCCCACAGAGCACTACATTTAATGCCCAGAACATCCTTTCTCTTCTGCAGATTATCCCACATAACTGCTACATTCAGCATAATTGTGATGTTCCCCGGGAGGAAGACATTTCATACTGTCAGGCTTTATCTGCCATTTGCAAACTCTACAAATTATATATTCAGCATTCAAGATGAGATCCAAACAATTACTTAAGATGCTGTTTGGTGGCATGTTGGTATGATTTAAACATTTGTTTTTAAATATCAAATATATTTTAAGTTATCGGGGATTATTTTCAAGATACTATTCAATTTCAAATGCAATGTTTTAAGGACAGCAGGTCTAAAGGCATCCTGAAGTTGTGGAACTAGCATTTATTCCATATATTTCTATAGAATAACCTTCCTCAATCTAGTGCTCTCCAGATGTGCTACATGTCAACTCCCATCTTGGCTGAAAATCCTTGAAGTCCAATATACTTGGAGGGCACCAGATTGGGAAAAGGATGAGGTACAGACTCAATGTGAGTTAGAACACATGGAAATTTTTTCCCTGTATTCTTTTTGGAAACTCTCAAAAATAATACCAAGCATAACACAAAGGAAAACGCAGTGGAGATTTAGAACAAGCCAAACAGTATGACAAATTATTTTTATGTTTCACCTTTTGAGATGCAAAGTCAACAGTTGGAAGATTAGCACACAAAGAACCCCAAATCTAAAGCCCACCCATTATATTATCTTGAGTGCTGGCATCCAATTATTGTTCCGCACTGCTCCAGTACCAGCAGCTTCTATGCACGTGGTTAGGAGGATCTCCAAAAACCTGTCACTGGGTAAAAGCTAGAGACTTTGCTGGGAGCAGCTACAAGATCTAAAACTAATGTAAAACATGAGCCAAAGGTTAGGAGTGATCATCTCAAACCATCTGGAGGACACTAGAAAGGGTAATGCTCTGATCACCAACTTTAGAGAAGAAAAAAAAAACAGATAAAAGGCATAAAAAAAGAACCAGAATTCTTCAATTTACCTGTAGGAGCAGTGCAGTCTTCAAAGTAACACAGATAAATTTCTTAAGAAACCCTTACTAATGGGGACAGGTTTGCAAACCAAAACAAAAACACTTGAAATAGGGCAGCAAAGGATGTATTTTAAAAAAAAAATCAATAACTTATTTAAAGTGTCTAGTTGCAAATGTTCTACAGATTCACGTTAAGAGGCAGTAAGCAGTTCTAGATAGCCAGTTCATAGAAAGCTATCACTGGTCAAGAAAAACCAATCAGCATGAAAATCAAGGAAGTTAAACGGTGTACTGTTTTGAGATCTCTTGAAGTTCAGACGTTGCTCCATCCTTAAAGAAGCTGATAGAGAGAAGAGATCTGAAGAAGTTGATTCCACAAAGACTACAATATTTCCAGATCTACATGCCGTACTTCAGGATTCAGTTTCTGAAATGAAATGTTACTATTTATTTTGCATAAAAGAATGTTGCACATTATCAACACTGAAGTTTACAATTAAGCCAAGGGCTGAATTTGATTTCAGAAGATCAAAAAATTTGCTCAGAACTTTTTTTGTTGATTTAGCTTAGCCATGATAAATGAATTAACAATGCACACTATTCAGACTCTTCAGAGAAAGGATAAATTATATATCTATATAAAATTCATTATTGTTTATACTCTTCACAGTAGTGCACACATTTCATGCACAACTTATACTTACAATTATGAAGTCTAAGTTTTCCCCTTTCAGTCATATCTGGCTCTAGGGGGAAGTGTTCATCTCTATTTCATAACCAAAGAGCCAGTACTGTCCAACAATGCTTCTGTGATCATGTGGCCAGCATGACTATATGCCAAGGTGGATGGAATGCTGTTACCTTCTCACAAATTTCAACAGTATCTATTTATCTATTTGCACCCTTTTGAACTGCTAGTTGGCAGGAACTGGGGCAAATAATGGGAGCTCACCCCGTAATGCAGTGCCTAGATCTCAAACCCAGGTTGCTGATATTTTGGTCAACAAGCACAGTGTCTTAACCATAAGACCACTGCGCCCCTTGAGGTCTGTTCAGCTGGCCTAAATTGACCCAACAACACAAAACGAGCTTCATGGCTGACAACATCTAAGCCCAGTTCTAGTACAACAATCTATCCATTGTTCCTTGTGAGCCTCCATCTAGCAATCCAGAGAAGTGGATACAGACGCAAATATGTGATATTCTTTATAATGCATCATAGGAACTGTGCAAGCAGATTTTCCAGTATATTATACCCAAAACATGCATGTCATCTGGAGAAAAGATAAAGTTCATAGCTTAACACAAAATTCTGCCTTCCTTGTTATCCTAAAATATGCTTGCTGTTTTATCAGAGCCCTGAAAGAGATTTTCTCAATCCAGTCTAACTATCAAACATGCATTTATTTACTCATACATTTGTTTGGCCAGCCAGCCGATTCTTACCTTGAGGTCTTTTTCAAGTCGGTCTACTTCTGCTCCTAAAGTGTCGATTATATTATCCCCATGTTTAAGCATAAAAGCCTCTAAATCTTCAAGAGTTTTCACCTGCTGGATCTCCTGCCAGAGATAAAATGTACAGGGTTAGTGAGAAAAAACTATAAAACTCATTTATTGTCTAGTAAAGTTAGTTTTTATTTCTTCACGCTTTAAACTATTCTTCAGTCTTTTTCACATGTGAGCTACTAAAGTGACATGACAAAACTGATACAAAGGGATTGATATATGCACATCTATTGGGGCTGAATGCAATTTAGAGACTTAATCTACAAGATTACTATTTAAAACCCTAAACACTTTTTATATTTTTCAACTAAAGTGCAAAGATCAGCTTTTATTTTTTTATGTTTGATGAAAACTTCAGAATCTGTAAAGATTTGGGTTTTAAATACAAGCTACAAAGATTCCTGGCCATATTATTATTATGAAAGTCAACTATTAGATGTTACCCTATCTTCTTCTAAAGTTCAAATAGGACAATTTTAAACAACATATGATGGCAAGAGCTGAAGATCATATGCCAAAACTAAATATACTGCACCAAGTCTGATTCAGCTGAAGGCTCCCAATTTTACAGCTTAGGTTGGTAGAAAAATTAAATGTACATTTAGCTGCTCTCCCCAAATCAAATTTGCTCAACTTTTGACAGAATATGCTCTAGAGAATCATCTGTTGTAATGGTTACAGAACCAGGCTAGAAACTAAGAGACCATGAGTTCTAGACCCACTTTAACATGAAGCCAGGTGTTAGCTTCAGGTCCATGTTGATTCCTGGCAACTGTCTGGAATCAACAGTCATTCTCTCTCAACTCTAGGAGGTAAGCAAAGGCAAACTATTTCCTAAGAAAATATTTGCCAAGAAAAATATGCAGGCAGTCACCAGGAATTAACATGGACTTGAAGGCACAAACACCACCTCCAACATACTAAGGATGCTAAAGGTCCCATTATTCTGCTTGAAGATTTACAAGCCTAATTTAAAGAAACACGATTTATAGAAATACGAGAAACACTGTTGAAAGGAACACACTGACTTAACATACTTGTAGTAGCTGTTCAATGTCTTGTTTTTCCAGGTAAGACCGAGTAACTACCCGTCCATCAAAGTCTACTTCTGCTTTGAATCTCACTTTATTCATTCCCATATCTGTAGCTTTAACATCGTGGATTGCTCTAAGATAAATATGAGGGTGATAAGAAGATCAGTTTTCAATCCGAAAAAGAAAAAGCTGACAGGACAAGAATTCTCCATTCTCCCCTTTAAAATTTTCCTTCCACATTTTCAACATGCTGCTCCAATTGTGTTTGCTCTGTTATTTTATCTCAGATTTGGGCAACATGGGTCTTCCACAGAGCCGTCTTACCGCACTGCAGGATCACACTCAAGTAACTCAGTCAGCCTCTGAAGTTGGTCAGGCTGGATGGATCGGCCCAGCAAGGCTTCCGTGTTAGTATAGATGAGGAACGCTGATACAACTCCCAACAAAGTTCCTACGCCCAGAGAGCCCAAACTGTCATAGTAGGGGTTACCTAAAAAGAACAGTCACCCAATGAATATTCAAAGCAGAAATTCTTTGGTATCTCTTTCATATTCTGCTCATGGGAGATACTCAGTGAGGAATCTCATTGTTTTTCCTAAACAACCCTAGAAGCATATCCAGAAAAAAAACCTGACATCAGCATAAGTGTGTGCCATTTTAAAGACTAATGCATTTATTTTTTAAGCTGTGTGACTAGACTGGACTAAGCTGGAGTAAAAATTTCTTTGTGAACCTTGAAATGCTACCCTGAGAAAGTGCACTGATTCCCCATGCATATAAACACACACACACACACCTCATCCCGATTTGGTGCCTGGAACTCCAACTCTCAGAATTCCTAGCTAGCCCCAAATATCTAGAGGGAGGACCAAGATGGGGAAAGACAGGTTAAGACATCCTCCAGGAAGCGAGGGGATGGAACAGTGGTCAAAGCCAAAAGAAATATTGTTTTGAAACAATTATTTCACAATTGTCTGGAGATTTCATTTAGTCCAATGACCTCAATGAGAAAGCCAGCTTGGAGAAGGTAGTGGAGGTCTTCTGTGTCAGATGGAATGGACACGCAGGTGGTGATGATGAAAGCAGATCAATCTAAGTTCCAAAGGGAGAAAATTGGGGGAATAGACTTTCATTAATCACATATGGCCAATAAAGGGGCTCTCTTTCCATTGCTTTCATGTGATGGCAAGGCTGCCACCAGGCCAAGGAAATCCTCTGGACATAAGGTTCCCACCAGTACCTATGGGAATGGCCTTGCTGAAGGGAATGGCTTTACTTCCTTTATTTATCTATCTCCATGTACTGCATAACAGGGCACATGCAGAGACTGCTATTAAATAATTTTCATAGAAAACTTCAAAGAAGCCTATTTTAAAAAATCACTTTATATAACTGCTGAGTTTATTGGATTTTTATAAAACTTCATGAAGAAGATTTCAAACATGCAAAACAAAACTTTTAAGTCAAGAGTTAGCTTTGTTCCATGTACCCCACTTTCCTGACCCACTGACTTGGATTCTGTCGTCTGCATCCCAAAATGGTACCAAGAAGAAAGGACTGACTGGATTTCTGTATACTGCTGAGTTCATTTTAAATGTTCTGTACAATGGAAATTATAAATGGTCCAACTTGTCCAATTAGGGAAGCAACAATAATTACTTTTAAGACTAGAAACCCTTTATGGACTTTTTGCTGAAATGGACAAGAATGAACGGATGAATTGGGGATTTACTGATTAAGAAAAGATGTTTATGGGTAGAAGGGAACCATGATATAGAATTCAGGAGGGTACAGATGGTAATTATTATCTTTGTAACTGCTGCAAAAAAGATTGGAAGTCATTTCTTTAGATATTTGTCTTTTTCTTTCACTTTTCTTCTCCTTGATTTCCTTGTTTCTCACTTTTTCTTTTATCTTTTCATATTTTTTCTTTCTTCTAATTTTTTCTTTACATTTCCGTATGTAGAGATTGTATAAAACTCTTTCTCAATAAAAATATATATTAAAAACAAAACAGAAACTGTATTTGATCCTGCTAACTGTAGAAACTGATTCCGATTTATTACTGTGTGAAAAATTCAGTCTGGCTTCTTCATTTCTCCCTTCACTTATAACAAGCACTCACCTGTTAGGGAGGTTAGCCCCATACAAGTAGAAGCTAGCATCACACCGAGAACTGCTGCTGTATCTTCTAACAGCACAACATTTGTACTGGGATCACAAGCCTGAATAACTGAACATTAAGAAGAAATTATTACACTGATACAATTTCAGAGAGCTGTATACAGGCTACTATATTTACATAAATGACAACTCTCATAGTTTATTAATGCAAGACTGTAACTTTCATAATAAAAATTTCATTCTTCCTGATGCATTTCAAGAAATAATAAAGAAAAAAATATGGGATATTATTAAAATATATAAAAACAGCTGTTGTGGCTGCCTTTGAAAGATGAAAATGCATACTATATTAAAAGATACATACCATACTGGTAGAATGATAATCCTTTGGCTCGAGCACTTCTTCGGATTTCATTTATTGCTACAAGAAGAGTAGCTGCAACAGCATCAGAAAAAAATATTTCATTACAGGAGATGACAGGAGAACCTTTTAAGTTCCCACCACACAGATTTGAAAAAAATACAGAAAAAGTTATCAATTAAAAGGAGAATTCTGGAATTCTTATCAGCATAAAGTGTATTATTGTTACAAAGTAAGAGGTCTAAAATGATTAAAATATTGTATTTCACTGAAAGGAGGATTTTCTCCTTTTCTCCAAACAATTTTAAAAGGAAGTGTCTGCCTTAAATTTTCTAAATAGTAAGGAAACACAATAGTTTTTCTGTCCAATTATTCCTTCACTCCTTGGAGTAGGTGAGGGTCAGACTGAACACAAGGTCAATAAAATAGTTATTAATAACAAATCAGAACCTCTTATTCTACCGTTCTTCCTTGCAGATTTATAGGAATCAAAACTTCAGCTCAGGTGCATCCCGATGACTGACATCCAAGACCATGAGACTGACTTCTACAAGGACTTTGTGTTTTCCAGTGGGATTCTTTGAGGCCACCTATCAATTTGGAAAGGCTGGTGAGATGGCCTCTTTCTTTCTTATGCCATTTCCATGAACTTCTGTTTTCTGCTGAAATATATGTCTTTCAAATGATGTTGGCTGATTTCAAAAACCCACAAAATTTCCCAGATAAACTGAAACTAGCTGGATGAAAAGAAATGTATCAAGAGATGACTTTTTCTTTCATCAACAGCCACCAACTGCCAGGCTGTTTTGTTTTTAACTTACTCATTTTCAGAAGAAGCTTGTTATAAACCATGCAAAAACTACACTAGAGAACTCAAACATAAAATTACGTTAGATTAGATTGCAAAGAATCCTTTTTTCTTGCCAATGTCTTGCTTAATAATCAAGCTTAGGGCAGTTATAAGCACAATATTTCGATGCCACCAAGGAAAATAAATCTCTGGTGGACTAAATCACACCAACTCTGTCAGAAGTTTCACACCACAGACATCAACTGGACCAAAAACTGCAGTATGATGCTGTGTAGATCTTAAATCAATCAGCTCCATTACCTCACCTCAAACTTCCATTATTCCATGACCACTGAGCATTATCAAGGTTTTTATGACCTGTTTAGGGGCTAATTCTAGGGATTTTCTCATTATTATTTTATCTATTGGTATAAGCCTTGGATTCTTGAAGGTTGCCTTACAGTTTAAACCCGGAAAAAAATGGGGGCCAATGCAGACAGATACTTTCACATATATATATCAACTGAACATAAACTGAACTGGGAAAATCTTTTAGACCAATTCACTGGGCTGGAGTCAAGGACTTCATGTGCTTTCTTCCCACTTAATGATCCACCTCATCCTTTTATTTTCTAGAAATTCACTGGCTTCCCTGACATCAAGGAAGTAACGGTCCATTTCCTATCGGCCAACAGATTATGTTAATCAACCAGCCACGGGGAAAGTGACTTCACAACGAGCCAGTTTTCTTTAATCAGATCATTATTAATCTTTTAATTTTTCTGTTTTTTTTTATTCCTAGACATTAATCAACAGTATTCTAACAAATCAGAATGTTCATATCCATAAGAGCTTAAACCATGTTCAGGTTTAAGTAGGCAACATACCTCCTTCTGACACCAAAGATCCTGCTAAAATACAATAAGCCTAAAAGATAGAAGAAAAAAATGGAAATCAGCTGTGTATAATAAGCTATATGAGTCATACAATAATTTTCTGCATCTTGAGACTAGATTAAATCCTTTCTGCATATTTTTGCATTCTGGTCAGCAATCTTCAGATATCTAAAGAGGCACTCTGGTCTCCAGTTTAGAACAAAAACTATATCCCCAAATAGTGAAATACAGCACAAATGGCTTCCTAGTCCTGATAGTCAATTGTGACATTACAAACATTATTATATTACATTCAGAAACATTAGTATTTTTCCTCTCTTCTTCTGAAAGAAATTGAGTCTGCTCTAAATTATAATTTCTTGAAGCATGGGTCTGACCCACAGATCTGGAATTCTGGGGTGGAAACAAGGAAAACAAATGATGACAATTATGCAGGCTGATGCTATCACACACTAGCAAACAGGACTGCTGAAGGCCATTCATCGCATTCTCTTCAAAGTATAGTAAGGCTCTGAACCTCAATGAGAGAAAGGTAAGTATACTGAGCCAATGGCCCTGCCTTTATATTTTCACACAGAAGAAAACATTAAACTATTCTCTATATATACAAACTAACAGTGAAAAAATGAAGTGTTTATGTACATGGAAAATGTCAACATACTGATTTTATTCATTTGCTAGATTTATACACCACCAAACAGAGAATGCATGTATGTGTAAGTACACTTAGAGACACTTAGACAAGGAATCCAATTAGGTAATTTTGGAGAAGTTTAAAATCACTATCATCTTCCTGTGCTGGACCAGCATGAAAATCATGGTCCATAACTTTTAAAAAAGAGGTCTTTATACTACAGTGGCTTGATTCAGAATGAATAGATGAATGTGTTCATCTACACAAGCATACACATGCACACAAAGCGTGTGTGTGAGGGAGGCAGGGAGGGACTTAATGATATATTTATTTATCATTATTCAAAATATCATCAATTAAAAATAATGTGCATAATAGGAAATCATTGGTAAAACCTGTGACCTCTAGGTTTTGCCAGATTATAAACATTGCTCACCAATGAATATGGTGTTTGAGGGTACTGAAGCCTGAAAGATTAGAACCTCTCTTGTGTATAAAAAGTTGAGTATTCACCTATAAACAGAAAAATAGCTCCACAGGTAGTCTCATCTCAGCAGATTACCTTACCTCAATATTGCCTTGAGATTTAAAAAAAATCAGAGAATTTCATGATTTTAACACATTATTATCCAGCTAAAACAATCTGTTTCAATTTAACTTACCCAAAGAAGGGATTCTATTGGCTGAGGATTGAGTAAACCTATAATCCCATGATACCAGGAAAGACCTGCCCCCATCATGAAAATGCCAACACCACTTATCAGGGAAGCAATATAGCGCATGTTTGTGAAGCCATACCTGGAGAGAGAGGAAAAACACATTGCTTTGAAAAGGAAGGAAAAATGGAATCTCAGAAAGCAGAATTTGAGAATCTTTTCTGGCAGGAGAGCT
>JANHZU010002582.1:111644-127994 GCA_032468055.1 Acrochordus granulatus | reverse complement strand
CATTTTAAGAATCCCAGTTTCAGAAGACAGCAAAAGTAGTAATAGGGCATTCAAATAGCAAAGAAGAAATATTGACATTCAAATAGCAAAAAAGAAATATTGATATAGAAGAAGAAAGGTATCACTGGAAAAGAATGGTGGCTTTCCATTTCAAAAGCATTAAATAAATCAGAGCAACACAATTAGATGCTTAGACCTATTGTTCATATTCAGAACAGATGCCAACTGATTTGGGTTAATTATGATGATTTGACAGTTTCTTTCATTTACTAGCTGAAGGAATACTGACTCAAATGTACTGCATAGGAAGGTATTTCAAATGTGAACCCCAAGAGGTACCAAGTACATTACAGCAACATCTCAACTTGTTAAGACAATCCAACTAGTACTGGCATGGTTTCTTGGTATGAAGAAATATTTTGCATTCAGTATTAATGAGATCACGACAACACGTAAACCATATTGTACAACACAGATAAAAATTTGCCTAAAAAGTATTTTGTCTAAGATGATGGACATTCATCTTCCACAAAACAGCAAAGAAAAACAGACTTTAAAAAAACCCATAGAGGTACAATCCACAAAAGAGATTCTTGGAAGGAAACATTTCTATACCACCTGGACTGAGATCCTGAATTTATAAATCACCAGCAGAAATACCAGCTGCTCAGAATGTTCACGAGAAAGACATATGCAGGCTTCCAGTGTCAACTACATAACTGTTGGTGCCAATCTGCTTATAAAAGAAATACTGCTGATGCAGAGTCTTCGTACAAATACAGGGCATGAAGGTTTCATTATGAGATGCTCAACAACAATCCTCAATTCAGTGAAGAGAGTCCTGAAAATAGAATATATTTTCAAACGTATGTGAAACAGAAGCTTCTCTTTTAAAATTAAGCTTCATTTTTTTAAAAAAAAAGCCTCTTAAACTGTACAAGACTGTGATTCCATCTACACTAATGGATGGAAACTCACTGGATTTAATGAGTGCATGTGAGGCGATGTTATCAATCATGTGCAGGGAAACATTTTCAAGAGCAGCCAATCCGCAGTTCTAACAGGAAAACCAAGACTATAAATGCTAACATAACTGGAGCTAGAATGAAGTACATGAAGTCACAAAGTTCAAGACAATGTAAGAGGAAAAAAAGAAAAAAATGTAAGAATAAAAAAAAGACTTAAGCATATTAAGCATATTCAACAGTCATGATATATTCAGTATCAAATATTTGATAGCGAGTAAAGGAGAGGAAGATGGAACAAGGGACATGGATGAATAGATCTTTAAATCAGTATCATCATGAAGATCAATTTTTATTACTGTCACTAACCAACACAAAGCAAATTATGAAGCAAATGTAATGACAGAGAGGTGGGATTCAAAGAAATAAAAGGGATACAAACAAGGAGTTTTAACTAAAAAGAATATTGGAAAATTTTAAGATTAATGAGTCAGAATAATTTAAGAATAACATTAAAAATGAAGCTAAGAAATTTAGATAAATTCCATGAAATATAGTAGCACAAACTAAGATGATTTAAGAATGTAGACTTTAATTACAGACTTTAATTACAGAAAAGCCTCTAACATAGTAGTCCTCAATCTATTTTTACTCATGGTCCTCTCAAACCTCATTTACCTCTGTGATATACACCCCCATTGCTGTTAGGTGGAAAAAGAGGACTTTACCATCTGTACTGTTTAGTAATCTAAATCATATAATTATACTACAAAATCAAAAGATTTTTAGTAGTTAACAAAAACAATTCTAAACAGACACAACTGTGTAATAGCAAATAAAATTCTTAAAGACAAAATGTTTAGCAGTAGCAATATCATAAGGCCTCCCAGAAATATTGCTTGAGGCTATAAGGCCCACATTTGAGAGAACTACAGAAGTACAAAACATACCACAAATTTCATCAACCAAACAGGAGTATAATATTTATCTTAGAAAGTCAGGTTTCCAAGTTCTAAAATATGCGAGTAGGAATGAGTAGGTATGTAAAATCTGTGATTTCAGAGATTCAGAAGGCATCCCTTTCAATCCCTTTGATCAGTGGAACAGAAATCTGATTACTGGTCCACTTTTAAATAGAAAGTGACAGATTATCTTTGGACCTTTGAGCTTAAAAGCATAAATTCTGTCATTGAGACCCAGATCTCCTTCCCATAATTTCTAATACTTCTGGCAGAAAAGATGAAAGAATTTTGTAAAAAAAATGTAATTATAACCATGAGAGAGAGAGAGAGAGAAATCCCAGGAGCTAGCTGCTTATGCATTGCAACAGTAATTATATGTGTGAGTAATCTTAACTGGCTTCTTACCGGCAGTAAGGATTTCTGCGGGAGGAGTAACGGAGTGTAAGAAATCTATAGTAAATAAAAGGCTGCAACAAGCTTCCCTGTCCACTGAAAAGGACAAAAGAAATAAGGAATATAAGTTAAAAAACAAGTTTATTTCTTAATCAAGTTATATGTTATTATGTTACATTTTGACCTAATAAGGTTTTAACATTATATACTTTACACCCAGATAAATAGATCTACTGTTCATTAAATAACATGCTTCAATTGCCAAAAAAAAAGCTGAGATATTGAAAAAAATGAAGCAAGAAAGTTGATGGTGATAAAAGAAGAAAAGGAAGTGCTACCAACCCTCTGCAGCTTCACTCAGGAACAGACCCCACTGTGTTCAGTGAAATTTATTTTCTACACAGGCTTTTCTGGAAGCAACTGCTTTATAGGGCTGGCTTAGCCACTATGCGTAGGACAGCCTTCAGCAATATGGTGCCATATGTTAGAAATATGGTACCATATGTTAGAAATGCATTAGCTACCATCAGCACACATAATGATCTTAATTGTGACAATCCAATATTCGGAAGCCAAAGAGACATTTGCCTACACTTCTTCTGATCCCAGAAATGTAAACTTTTACCATCTGAATCCCATTTAAGATATCAAAATAACAAATCCCAATTTTATCCCATCCTTTCTAATATTTAACAGAAGAAGAGCAATTTACAAGGCTAGTACCTGTCTGTCTCTTTGTGTATGTATACATGGCAAAAACTGCAAACACCTCATAATATTAATTCACAACAGTAATAGTTAGCCATTAATTAATAATTATTAATCCTGGCAGTCCTCAACTTATAATTGTTCATTTAATGACAGTTCAAAGTTACAACAACGAATCCTCAAAGTTATAACCACTGAACTATATCCTGAGGTCATGTGATCACATTTCAGACACTTACAAACCAGCTTGCATTTATGACAGTTGCATGTGATCATGATTTGCAACCTTCCTGGCCACCTTCTAAAAAGTGATGTCAATTGGGGTAAAAGGATTTCCTTAACAACCATATGATTTGCTTAACAACCACAACTGAAACAGTCATAAACACACAACTCACTTAATGACATTGTTTAATGACTGAAATTCTGTTTCCAATTGTGATTGTAAGTCAAGGACTAACTATGATTATGCATAATCTTAACCCGGGCAATGACTGAGCGAGTATGGGTTTGTGTTAATTACATCTCATATTTTTATGGGAGGGAGACACTCTTTGTCTGGTTCCTCTGATGAGATCTATCCAGTATGGTTGAACCTCTGGCAGAGCTCTTATCTTTTTCAGAGCACACAAGCTCAACCACGGCAAGGTGGTGCCTCATTGGGGGGGCTCCCTTTTCTACAGGGTTCTAAAAGGCAGTTGACATACAACATTAAGACACTGTAGGAATAAAAAAAGATGTTTGAAACAAAATTTTTGATTTTGTTGATCTGAGGACTTTTTCTTAGCTTGAAAATCAAATTCATCTAAAAATTAATAGTCAGAATAGATCTTCTACCAGATTTATACAGGCTGTCTCTAAATAATTCAGGAACCAACATTCTGCAGTCTGAAGCTAGGGCTTTTAAGTTATGGCAGTCAGTCATAAGCCTTGAAAAGAACACCTCTCTGAGCCTTAATCTTCACCCACTAAATCTGGTTCTTTATAGAAACAGGAAATTCAGCATTTAATAAATAGTGCAGTTGAAACAGCCTGAGAAAAAATAAAGTATTAAAACTGAAAATACATACCTGAAAAGCATAAACACAGTGGCTGGCATCAAGAAGATTTCATTGCAAGCGATAAATTTTAAGATGTTTTGTTGATTAGCATTTAACTTGTCCAATAGATTTCTTAGAAAAGGAAAACTATTTGACCCTCGTGCCTTAAAAGAAGTGAGAAAAACAAATAAATAAATGTCCCTATACCACTTGCTTCAATTTATGCTAATTTACACAAGATCAAGCTATGAAGATATTTTAGCTCTAATATTTATAAACCACAAAAAGCACTAATTAACTAAGATCTAAACCAATTTCCCCAACATGCTGATCCCTGCAAATCTAGAGTTAACTTTGAATATCATTAAGTATTCGAAGTGTCTCTAAGTATAGAAAGCATATTTCATAGACTCAGGAAGACAAAAATATCAACGTGTATGTAATAGTATCTCACAACTGCTATAACCATTTCATAATATATTATTTCATTATATATAGTATGTATCTCCAGAGCTGCCTGCTGACAAGTATCAACAAAGGAAGGGGATTTAAGGCTTTTCTATTAAGTACAAAAAAACAGCAGGCTAACAAGAAAAATGCAGGGATGTGCTCGTCTGTCCCTGGCCTCTTTAACTGTACAAAAAAGACCTCTTTAAGAGTGTTTCTCAACCTTGGGAACTTTTTAAGATGTATGGATTTCAATACCCAGGATTTCAGAGCTAGCAGGAATCCTGGAAGTTTAAGAAGCACAGTGGTTCAGTGGTTAAGACGCTGAGTTTCATGATTGGCAAAGCCCATCATGATGATGCGTGATGGGGTGAGCTCCTGTCACTCACTCCATCTCCTGCCAACTTAGTAGTTTGAAAGCATGCAAATGTGAGTAGAACAATAGGTACCACTTTGATGAGAAAAAATAACAGGAACATGAAAACAGCCCCTAACTGGGCATCCCCCAGGCAATGGTGATGTCACCAGCTAATCCTCTCAATCTGGAAGCGCCTTGGCAAGTGCTTTCAACACAAGTAAGTAAAAAAAAAAATCCTGGGAGTTGAAGTCCCCACATCTTAAAAGTTCCCAAGGATGAGAAACACTGCTCTACAACCAGCCCAGATCTCAAAGTAGGAAGATAGATTAGAAATCGTCATCATACTTACATCAAGAACTTTTTTTGTGTAGGTCACAGCATGAAGCAATGAAAACAACAAAACTGGGAAAATGCTCACTGAAGTGAAAGTTAAGGGCACCAGGAGTGTAGATTAGACAATTCCTTAAAAATCCTGGAATTGGGAATGATAACCATGGTAATTTTATTGAGAAAAGAACATGCATATACGCATCTTGTTGCCAGGATTCAGGTTAGCCTTAAAGAAAATTTTATATTATAAGCTATCAGTTTACTACTCCTAGTATAAATGTGAACAAAAATCAGGCTTATCAAAAGAGATGACTAATTTTACAATTAACTGAACATAGTTAAGAACCTGTTGCACTTTTTACAAACAAATTATTACAACATTTCTTCAAAGGGCTCAAAATAACATAAATAGTTATTTTTCCTGTTTATCTTTTCAACATTCCTACAAAGTTCATAGCTATCTTGAGAGGGACTTTAATCTCAGTTCCCTTACAACAAATGTATTCAAATTATTTGGCTACAATATATATTCTTAAAGAAAAGGATACTTGTAACAGGATAGGAATTAACAAAGATGAGAGAATACAAAAGATAGTGGCAACTATCCTCCAACAAGGCTTGAGATAAGAATGCCCGGCTTAACTGGAAATGTGGCAACCTTTGGTGGAGTCGAAGGGCACTTGTGAGTGCATTTGCCAGCAAAGCCCGCTGATAAAAGCTAGCTGCTTCATGCAACCTGAGAATTATCAAAGGAGAAGTTACCATACAAACAAGCCACTGTTTTAAATAATTCTCCCACGAGCATTGCATCATAACCATCAGTGTTTCTGAAACCTGCTCTACTCAACCTACATTATTATTCCATCTTTTAAATATAATGGATATATTCCAGTAAAGCTTCATAAAGATGGTTTTCAAGCACACTATTTCTCTCCAAGAAAAGAATAAAATGGATTAGCATAGATCAACAATATTACAAGAGTTTTAAATTATAGAAGATAATGAAATCTGAATTATTGCCTCTACTGACATGCTCTAAATTGGCTATGTCAACATTACTATCCAGGTCAAATTTAAATGATTAAATGGCTCAAAATCAGAAGCAATGTTTATAAAACATTGGTCATAATCAAAGAACATGGGCATATTCAGTTTAAAAATTAAATACAAAATGTGATCTTTACCACTGAAATCAATGAAACATCAAAACCCAGACTGGACCATGTCTAGTGTACATGGAGATACAATATAATAGGGAGTGCAGTGGCCTAGTGGTTAAGACTCTGGGCTCATCAGCCAGAAGGTGAGTAACGTGAGTTTGAGACCCAGGCGCGGTGTAACAGGGTGAGCTCTCATTGTTTGCCCCAGCTCCTACCAACATAGTGGTTCGAAACCACATACAAATGCAACAGGTACCACCTAAATTGGTGGGAAGGTAACAGTATTCCGTGCGCTTTGGCGAATAGTCATGCCAGCCACATGACCACAGAAGCTTCTTTGGATAACACTGGCTCTTCAGCTATGAAATGGAGATGAGCACCACCCTTAGAGTCAGCCACAACTGAAAGGGGAAACCTTTATATTTATTAGTTTTATATGCCACCTAACTCAAAAGCGACTCTTTACTTTACAATATAATATAATATAAAATATCTTTAAAACTATACTTTCTACATCCCCAATCTAAAGTATAATCTTAGATAGTATAATCTACTATCCAAAGACCCCAGTATACCTGGGGCATCATGACTTTTAAGAAAATATGATACATACCCTAGTAGAGGAAGGACAAATAAAGCTGAACAATAGACTGTGAATATACGAGAAAGCCACATTGCTGTGTCCAACTTGTTAGTCATCAGAAATTGCTACAACAAAAGAAAAAAGTTCATCCAGAAAAGTTTAAGGCCTGTCGTTAAATCAACAAATGTTCACCAACTGTATATAAACTACAGACAATATCAAGAACTGTGCACTTTACATATCCATAAGTTAAAAACCAAAAGCAGCATTTGAGCCTTTTACTATAGGAGCCATTTCAGAATTATAAAAAGTTGTAGAACTATATTCTGTGTTCAAAGACACGTTTGCGAGAATCACTGGAGGATGAAAAAGGAGAGGCTGCTTAAAAAAATCTACTGAAGTCAGCGACTAAATTGTCAGTCGAGAAATACAGCATGAATTAAGTGTTTGCTCAAGAGAATAATCCATGCTTTTGGCAGGGGGTTATGAAAAAGCTGACATAAAACCCTAAAAATCTCTTTCAAATCATGCCACCAACTTTGAAGGGAGGCTCAGCTATAGAGAGGTAGGTACTTCATGTGCAAAAGGCATTCCTATCCATTCCTATCATTTCCATCTTGACCAAATGATAACCTGACTGGATAGGAAGCAGTACAAATCAATGTCTGTTAGTCAAGCCTACCAAACTGAGGGACAATCTATACTTATTTGCTATTGGGCAGTCCCCGGAGCGGCAAATGTCACATTCAATCCCAGGAAAGGGAAGGGGAGAAATGTTGCCAGCAACTGGAAGAAAAGAAGGCTCTGGCACAGTGTTTTCAAACATGGTCACATGCTGGCTAGTAAATTCTAGGGGTTGAAGTCCGCCCAGCTAGAAGTGTAAAATACTGCGCTGGCAGAAGTAGTGCGTAAGAGAGAAAAGCGGCACTTTTCCCTTAGCACCGTCTTCGGCAGTGCCTGCTACGCCTTGGATGGGAGACCACGAGGAAATCGCAAGGCTGGGTTAATTAGGCTGAGAAATCAAAGGACAACCCGGAAAAAGTGTGAAGCGGAGAGGAGAGCCACTTCACCGGGTGCAAAACAAACGGAGAATTTTATTTTGGGTTTAAAGCCACACTCCCACGCGTCGCGAGGCCCCACCACGCGAGGTCTGAGGGAGAAACCGTTCGCCTCGCTGCAAACTCAGCTGCTCCCCCGAGACGCCGTGGGTTCAAAAGAACACGGTGGGGTGGGAACTACACCAGCATCGTCCCTAGCCCGCGCATCGGGGACGATGGGGCCTGTAGTGCGGCGCCTCCGAGGAGGAGGCCCGGTGTGGGGAATGCCTACGCAGGTGCCTCCGGGGGCTCGCCTCGCTCACCACCGCTCCGCCGCCCGCGCCGCCTTGCATGGGCCCGTTCTGCGCCGTGTCTGCCATGGCCGCCGCCGCCGCCGCCCGGCTCCGCTCGAAGACGAAAGAACCTCGAGGCTGACCGCGAGGGAAGCAGAAGGGACGCGGCGGGGGAGGAGGCCGGCACTGCGCAGGCGCGTGACCCGCCCGCGGAAGGAAGGAGGCACGAGGAGAGAAGGGGACCGCCGAGGCGCCCTCGCTGCCCTACGGCCCGCGGTATTCGCGACATTCGCCGATCGCTGTCGGGCATGCCGGGTAACGTAGTTCCCGAGCCGCGGCTGTCAATCCGTCGGAGGACGCGTCGTTCTCGCGGGTGGGCGGAGCTCCCGCCAGCTTTTATGGCCGGAGCGCGGGTCTGGGCGGTAATTCCGACGTGCTCTGCTGGTTCTCCGCGTGTCTCCCGGTTACAGTCTCGTGACCAGGCATTTGCACGGCCTGCCAGCGAAAGTGGCGGGGGACGGGTGTCCCTTTCAAGCAGTCCGCAAGCCAAACCAGAACCTCGAAAATGGATCGTCTGCATGCGAGGGACTCGGTGGCGGTGTTTCAAAGCGCGATGAATGGCTCCGAATTAATCAAGCAAAGTGCAGTCCAACAACCCTGTAATTTAGCTGAGCGAATTACATTGTTGGTAATAATGTCATGGTAATGACATCGCTAAGATATACAGATTATGTGCACCACAAGTAAACGGGTTCTGGGGAACCAGCCGGCATCGCCTCTGTAAATCCGTGTGTTCTTCCTCCGTGTCTGGAAACGCTGAAAGTGGCTGTTTTTCTAATAACGAAACTGCTTTAAACCAGGAAAAGCCGAACGATGCTTAAATTGAAATGCACTCTCTGTACAGGGAGGGTTTTTGGCCATTTTTAAAATATTTTTAATTATTTTGGTTGTATTTTTAAGTGTTTTTTATGGATTTAGATTCTTTAATTGCGTATAGTGCTCAGAGGCATTATGTGAAGTTGGTGGCTATATAATTGTGATGGTAGGTCAGTAGGTAGGTAGATTGCTAAACTGAGTAAAAAGAAAAGGGTGCAGGAATGGTTGGACAAGGCCAAGTTAGACTTTTGCCCACTTGTCCCAAACTGGGGCCCAAAAGTGTGTTTTTTCTCCCTTAGCCCATGAGTGAAAAAGGTTTAAGTTATCCTTAACTATTTTAGGGTTAAAAGTAGTATTTCCCTATTCTTCCAACACTATCCAAAGGCAACATCAAGATGTGCAAAATCTCCAACCCATTATCTGGGAAGGAAATTATGACTAAAAATAATAGAGGCAGGGTAAAGATTGGCAATGGGAGCAGCTGAAGTCTAAAGGTAAAAAAGCAAAGATTTCCCCTTCCAGCCATGTGCGACTCTAGGGGGTGCTGCTCATCTCCGTTTCACAGCCGAAGAGCCAGCGTTATCCAAAAACGCTTCCGTGGCCGGCAGGACCGTATGTCAAGGTGCACAGACACTGTTACCTTCCCACCAATTTAGGTGGTGCCTATTTACTGTATCTACTTGCAGTTTGCATGTTTTCGAACTGCTAGGTTGGCAGGAGCTGGAGCGAATATCAGGAGCTCACCCCGTTACCTGGTGCCTGGGTCTCGACCTCAGGCTGCCAACCTTTTGGCCAACAAGCCCAGCGTCTTAATCGCTAGGCCACTGTTGAAGTCTACACCTCTTAAGGTGTAGACTTTAAATGTAAGAAACATTTTGCAAGAGGACAGAAATCTTAACAGTTGAATTAATACAAGAAGAATCATAAATAAAAGGGGAATCAGTTTTTTTTAAAAATCCTAACCTCTTATTACTGTACTTATATAGTACATGTTTGTACTATAAACACCAGCCAGCTTGTTCTATAAAATTACACAACTAGATCATTTGGTCTAATGGTTAAAGGTACCAGGCTAGGAGCCAGGAGACGGTGAATTCTAGTCCTGCCTTAGATATAAAAGCTGGCTAGGTGACTTTGGCCAGTCACTCTCTCTCAGCCCAACTCACCTCACAGGGTGGCTGTTGTGGGAAAGGAGGAGGAGGAAGATGTATTAGGTATATTTGTTGCCTTGAGTTATTTATAAAAATAATGAAGGCAGGATAAAAAAAATTAAAAAAAGTCTGTTAATGTTGTGGGGTTCCTCCAAGGTAATGGGATAGAAAATTGCAGTTTGAGCCCCTTGATAGCTTTGCATGTGAACCCAAGTTCCCTTTTTCCAGCCAGGTCCATAACTAGGTCCATCATTCCCTGCCAGTTCAAATGCTGGAAGAGCATGTTTTACCAGGGAAAGGGCATAAAGAACAGCACGGTTTTTTGGCTCTGGCAAAGGCAGCTGAGATGGGAGTGGGTTGTGAAAGATTTCTGTTTACCAAGAATATGGGATCATGAGAACGAAGGGCGCTCCCTAGGACCGCGAGCAGTACCTGCTGAAACCACGAAGGGGGGCCATGTTAGTGATTCCTGCACACCAAGAAGCAATAATGCAATTCAGCTTTCAGTCGCAGCTTAGCATTTAGCTGCTTCAGATCACACTTGCTTTATGTCACACCCTTACCAAGCAGTACCAGGAAGGAGAGGGACGATGGGGGGGGAAGCATGTGTTACTTTTCTACCACAACTGTTTGAGGCACTTTTCCCACAACAAGATTTATTCATTTGTTCAATTTCTATAGCCGAGCTGCCCTTCTCAATTAGTGACTCTGGGTGGCTTACCATTTCCAAAGTATAGCACAATTAAAACATTTTTTTTTTAAATCCAAAATAAATATACACAGCAGCCTATACAGCGAAGCCAGCAAATGGTCCTTGATGCATTCAATGCCCCAGGTCTTTAGAGCCCTACCAAAGACCAACAGAGTTGGGGCCATTCTAATTCCCAAGAGGAGGACTTTCCGCAGAGCAGGGGTCACAGCAGAGAAAGCCCAACTTCTAGTTCTGCCAGCCGACACGCTTTGGCGGACGGGATCTGTAGCACGCCTGATCAGCTAGATCAAGCCACACCGCTTTCATTCGTACAATTTTGACATCAGGCTAGAAGGAGTAACAACAGGAGGAAAGGATGTGGATGAAGGCCGGAGAATTGTAGCTCTGCGGTTTCCTGAAGACACTGGCATGATCCTCTTCATTCCTGGTTTGTGGAATGTGCTCAGATACTTAGATACGCAAGGAATTTGTCTCCAGTAGTCAATTTGTCAGTGAAGACTGGGTTACTCTAGCAATCTTCAGGGCTGGGCTACTGTACCTATTCCTTTGGATGATGAACTGGTTTATTGTACTGAATGTTGATTCCTGGTTTTATGTAATTGTTTATAATGTAGAGTTTGAGTGTAGCATTTTATTTTCTGTTCTTAATCCCAAATTATGGCTTTGTGGAGTTGTCGTTACTGCAGCACCTATAAACCTTGTAAATAAATGCAATGCTTCTGGCTTCTGCTAGCATATGAGTTTGCTATTAATCTACTAAACTAGAGCAACCCTCTTTTTGTTTTTAAGGTCAAATAAGCAGCATTTCTAGTTTCAGTTCCAATGATGCAAGGATTACAACTTTAGCACAGCAACTTTTTTCTGTCTGGTGTCTCTTTCTTCAGTGGATCTAAAGTGTTTGTATACAAGTTGTTGGTTTGACCAACCAGCCAGAGGGCCTACATGTATTTTTTTGATTCCATCTTTCTGTGGTCAGTTTTTTGTTCTTCTCTGCAAAGCAAACCTACATAGTGTGACTTCTGATGGAACGCTAAACAATTGGGTCTGACACCTTAGAATCGTCTTAGCATCATAATGCTGGAAGAGACTTTGAAGGTCTTCTAGTCCAGTCCCTTCCCACCACAGGAATCTTCAGACCACCCCAGATAAATGGTTGTCCCATCAAACACCATACCTCAGGTGACCAATGTGGCTTTTGCGTGCCCCTTTTTTCATACCAGTTTTTTAAAAAAGGGTAGAATGAATGCCACTTAATTGGTTAACTCAGGTCATAGCAGCCTGGATGTTTTAATTGCAGGCTGAAGATGGAATCTGAGCCAGTGCAATTTGTTACACCAGGGAGAAAAAAGCTGCCCCTGGTGAACTCTCCACCTGCCCAGTCAATGGACTGCCTGCCAGGGTTACTCTTCTCCTTGGCATCTGCATGTTCCTCTTGTCCTCCTGGGCAGGGTCAGGAACCTCCCATTTGGAGTGTCCTGAAAAGATCCTGATCAACCTTATGTTTGGGGTGGACAGGCGGTGGAATGGGGGTTGGGGTAGAGTGAGAAAAGGGAGACAAAAGCAATGGGAAATAACCTTAAGAAAATGGTCAGATGTTCGTGTCAAACCCCAGGAGAAAGGTTTCAAGGAATGAACAAAGCTGCCTGTCAGTTAGGGGAAGTGAAGCTAAAGCTAATGTTTCCCCTGCCAGAAGAGATGAAATAAGGGGAGAAAGGAGCTGGGAACATAACACAAAGGGATGGACAGTAATTGTGCAGCTAAAGCTTGGAGTACACGTGCTCCTCCGTGGAACAAAATAGACCCTCCCTCTGAAAAAAAGGGCTTTTACTGGCTGAAAGCAACCAGTTGGTACTTCTTTCACAGGCAGGCTGGATCTCAAAAATCTAGTTTCTGAAAACTGCAGAACAGCCTTTGGACAATCTGCCCCAATACTCCTTGAGCTGTGCTGTGACTACCAGACCCATAGAACCCAATCCATGGAGAGAGAATGGGAGTTCTGGAAGATGTAGTTCCCAGATACCTGGAGGTGACCATATTAGGGAAAGGTGCACTACCTCGGTGCAGATTTGATGGAAAAGAATACAGGTGTCCACAGAATAGTCAAAAAAGTTAAGATGGCAGCCACCATGGATAAGATCAAAGTCCCATCTATTTTTTTTAACATGGGCTGCACCACTGAAAAAAAGGCACCAAAGGCTCTCAAGTTTGCGCTACCCAAATAGAAGGTAGATTTCTGCTGCTTCTTCCAGGATATTTCTGTTATCCACACCCTGGATATTAACTGTTGCAGGTGGGAGATCACCCTGACTTACTAACTGGGTTTACACATTGCTCTAAACCATGAGTTTTAATCTTCAATTCTCAAGTAAGCCGATACAGTATAATAAATGTATACTGTATATATATGTATGTATGTATATATTTATGTATTTGTATATATACACACACATATACACACACAGTGTGTATGTATATGTGTGTGTGTATATGTGTATATAAATTTATATATAAATTTTTCAAGATAGAGATTTTTGAGTCAAATCCTGGTGACTACAAAGGCACATTTGCATAGTTTGCTTGGCAATAGGGCAGATGTGATTTGTTCCTGGGCCATCATCCTCTAAGATGTTTCCTCAACTTTCTACTCAAGCCCACAGCCCTGAATTCCTGTGTGGTTTTCCACTCCCAAATATTAATCAGGCCAACATTATTTAGCTCCTGAACCTGGACAAACTTAGTTATTTTTGCCTCATTTCTGGAATGCCTCCTGACTATCAACCTGATGATGGTGTAAAATTATTCTGTTTTTAAGCTTCCCCTGCCTTCTTTTTGTCATGAGGTTCCTGGCAATCACTCAAAGGCAAAATGTATCTCTTGGGATCAAGCAAAGGATGATTATTAATTAAATTTATATGCTGCCAAATCTTGCAGCTTAGTAAAAATATGGAAGCTCATATATAATCAAATCAGAACAAGGAACAATGCAACAGCTAGCAATTAGATAAAAACAGTCAAGGGGCAACCAATCTTAAATCCTCTGCCATGGATGCAATCAGATGTAGCAGTGTTAGTTCTCCACGTCCTTGTACATTAGCTCAGTTTTCATTGTTTTATAAAAGGATATTAGGATTGGCACAGCCTATTCTCAGGAAGGGAGACAATTATTCCATAAGGTAAAATGGCCTTGGTTTTGCATGATGCTTGAACATTATCACCATGGCTTCATCTACAAGCCATAGTTATAACAAACCTTAGTTTGGCACAGTATATGAACTCAGCAGGTATTCTATCACAAGGTATATTTTTAAATTCATACAGACATAACTAAGTACCATATATATTCCTGTCCTCTTCACAACTAGAATACCAAGGGAACAGTTCTAGCCTTGTCTTCTGTCTGATAGACTTGATTTGGCAGATCAATTCTTCAGTCCCAACAGGAAGCTTGAAGAGGAACAGACAGGCAGCAGTTGCATCTTATAAACCTGTAGATTGCACCTCTCTGCTGACCCAACCTTGCCAAATGCATGTAACTTCTTCTGGAGCCAGTTACCTGAACCCACATATGATTTATATAGAGATGAAGGAAGTGTCTCCTGCTTTAGACTTGTGCAGAACAAAATGAAGACTGTAGTGTTTATCAGTGAGAATTGCAACTGCTCCATTGACCTACATTCACCATCACCTCCAATGGCC
The DNA here is from genome assembly GCA_032468055.1 of Acrochordus granulatus. NCBI lineage: Eukaryota > Metazoa > Chordata > Lepidosauria > Squamata > Acrochordidae > Acrochordus > Acrochordus granulatus. The sequence goes on along the minus strand of JANHZU010002582.1, from coordinate 113,283 downwards.
TCACTGCTCCAACCAACCTGTAAAATAAAATACTTGTAGTTCAGGGTTGAACTGTGAGCCCTTGGTGCTCTCTGAGCTTGTTTTCTTGCAGATGTTTCATTGCCACACTAGGTAACATCAGTGCTGATGCATGTTGCTTAGTTGTGGTAATGTAATGTCTGCAAAAAAACAACCAAACTCAGCACCAAAGACTCACAACAACTTTTTATTTGCTCCTATATCACTGAGTGAAATTTGCATTGCATTAAAAGTGTGTGAAATCCATCTATTGGAAGCTTAGATAGTTTGCAGGTTCCAAGTAATGCCAATCTTAAATGACTATTTAAGTTATATAGCCACCCATCTCACTCCAGTGACTCTGGGCAGTGAATAATTTAAAACAGTTAAAAACAGTACAAAAATAAATATATGTAGCAGTGAGAAAGTTATCATAATAATTGTCAGTATATCCAAAAAGTGGGTCCTTTAAAGACCAATTTCCTGAAAAAATATAAACCAGGACTGTGAAGTCAATGGCTTTTCAGACCAAAATTGTCAGCTTTGTCCCTTCTCCTGCCCCCCTCCATGACTGAATCTGCTGGGAATTCTCATTCAGCCTTATCTGCAGAGCCACAAGTGTTTCTACATATATATTTTCTATAGGTAGAAAACTGCACAAATGATAAAGAAGTTACTTTTTCAGAACTCCAAAAGGATGTGAATTGTTCTGCTTCTGGTTTAAAAAAACTAAATATGCAAGATATTTTTGCACATGCTGATCAAGAAAATAAAAAGTGTGCAAATGCTGGCATCTCAAACTCAAAAATAAAAAAACAGCAATGCTTTGTCTTCTGGCAGTCTTTATTTTGGCAGGTCCACGTAGATCTAAAGCCAAAGGAAGAAAAGGAAAGGAAAGAAAAAAGAAAAGGAAAGAAAAGGGGAAAGGATTAAATGAAAAATCCAGGATGGAATGGGAGAGGTTAAAGAATTAATATTAGGAGGTAATTATTACATTGAGGTAGATAAGACAGTCCCCCTCAGAATAATCCTATGCTCTGATACACCTACTTATTTAAAATAAGATTAATTAATTGATAACCCCATATCAAAATGGTATTCTAAAAATGTTAAGCAAAAAAAGTATCTGCAAAACATAGTTTTTAAGACACAGGTGAGGCAGGAATTCTGAATGTTGTCATTTAGAATGAAACCCATGGAAATCAGTGAGATTTATCTTTTTAAAAGATTGATTGGAAGAAAGATGATATATTAAACTAAAAATATTGTTATTTATTTAGGGTTGTTTTTAAAGTGCATATTTAAATGCAGTTCAAATGTATTTTAAATAATAATATTTTCAGCACAGGAAACAACATAAACATTTATAGTATATTATAAATAAAACAAATTATTCAATAGAAAAAGCTCTAAAAATAACAATGCTTTAAATAATCAACATATTAAAGTGATAATTTCAATCAAAATGCAACCAATATTAAATATGATGGAGCTTAATGTTGTATATACCTGGTCTCCAATTTCATCCCTAATATGCTTGTAAGATAAAAGGTTTATGGTACCAATAAATTAAAAAAACGGAAGCCTTGAACATGAAAGCATGCCAGAGCATGACATTTTCTCAAAGCCTTTCAGTACCCTG